>APFE030269537.1:471342-529793 GCA_000404065.3 Pinus taeda | reverse complement strand
TCTTCACAAAGGCTCTCACAGAGGCGAAGTTCACTAAACTTTGATTTATGGTTGGAGTTCAGGAAGCTGTCACTAAGGGGGGATAGGCTCTAGTGCCTCCCTCCTTCTCCTATTGTGTCATATTTGTAAATCCTTCAATCCTATCCCAAGTTGTTCTAAGGGGGGATGTTAGGATATTCCGACACATAGGAATAGTTAAGTATAACTTGGTCTAGTATAGAGTTAGGTAAAGTGTGTTTCTTTACTATGTACATTTGTAACTTACAATCCGACGGTCACGATATGTAGTGATCCGACGGTTCATTCTCTCCTCGGTATACCGACACTTGATCCGTGGCTTGACACCCGATTGGTCCATGAATTCTATTTAAAGCGCATGGAGGGTCATTTGTAGGTTAACCCTGCATGAGAGAAGCTTATGTAAATTTTCATTCTTTTATTAATAAATTGCCTGTAGTAGCCACGTTGGCGTAGGCCGTGGACTGTTTCCCTCTCTGAGGGTTTTAACCACGTCAAAATACTGGTGTATTGATCTGTGATGTGTTTGTGAGCGGTGTCCTTTTGGTGTTCTGTCTGAGGAACTTACCCTGTAAATTCTTACAATTAAATCAATTTGAGGGAAGAAGTCATTCAAAAAATCTATTTTAGAACACATGAAAGGAGTTTCTTCGTCATGCAATTTGGATTGCTTAATGTTCCTTTTATTTTGAGGCCTTAGGAGAAAAAATTTCCTAGCTCATATTATAAATTTTATGTTAAGTTTCTTTGAAAATATACTTATTTATTGTTGGAAACCTAATCCTTAGGGATTATGGTGAATTGTATTATTCACTTCACAAAGAATGTGAAGAGTCACAAGTGAATATGAATAGCCATTGGGACTTCAAGAGACCTCTTGGAAGATGAACCTAAAGTTCATAACATCATGTATTTATGTGTGTCACATTAATGAAAGGCACATTCACGCTTATCTCAATTTGTGTCTTCCAACAATGGTATTAGAGCAATGAGTTTGTGAGTTAGGAGTTTTGTGGCCTTCATTGACCTAAGCACTTATCCTTATGTAGCTTGGGTGATATTCATGGTTATTGTGTATGAATATCATCTGTGTGACTTTCTCTAAGCAATCTCAATCCTAGCCCACCATCATTGCTTTCATAATTAATGGCTTCGAGATTCACAACATCATGACCAACACCTTCATTTGGACACCAAATATTTTTTGAAAATCCATTCTCTAACCATGTCTAGAATACTATTGATGATTTATACCACCATAAGGTTTCATTTTTCCATAGAGGTGAGATTGAATCTTCTAATAGTCACTAGAACCTCGCGTCTCTCCAAGCAATTATATAGATCTTATCGATGTAAAAAAAAGGGTTTAAAGTCGAAAGTCACAAGCCTAGTGAAGGATGGACACTATTGAACTATTTATAAAGATATAAATGGGAATAGAGTTGACCTAATTCACTTCTCCATATCTAAATGGATTTCTATGTGGAGGGTGTATATGAGAGTCTAGTTTACACAAATTCACAATGTCATGAAGGTGTGGCATAATTGTAAAGATTCAAGAGAAATCCAGGTCTTGCATTGACCATGCCACTATATTTTAGAGGTCATAATCAAACCTAAATATTTGTGTGATAGGGCTTCTTCCAGTTGTTCCCATTCCCTCACCCTTCCTTTAATTTCTTGCTCACTCCTAAACAACATTTCCATCTAGCTAGCATCATTATTGAAAATTCCTAAATCTACCATTAGAAGATAAAATATGAAGCAAAGGTCCATCAAAAGAGAAAAGACATAGCTAAAGGGAAGAACATGGATGTGATGTTGGTTATGATTTATTTAGTAGATGGGCAAGTCTTTTTATTTGTGTTTTTTTTGTAGATAAAGGAAAGAAATGAACCAAGATTTTGATTGTAAATTAAATATATTTATAAAATGTATTCCCCCCCTCCCCCCCCCCCACAATGTATGGACATTGATGCATCTTCTAATTACAATATAGGGATTAGACAACCACTTATTCAAATGAGTCCTAAGAATTTTATCACAAGGAGTCATTTTTTTTTTTTAAATTTTTTAATGCCAAGGCCACACTAAGTAGGGCGTTAAGGAGGAATGGTCTATATTATGCAACCACATTTATGTTTCCATAATTTGAGGTAAGACACCCACAAACTTTATTCATAAAAAAAAGAGAACAAAATTACATTTTGTATATACTGAATGCACTCGGGAAATATGCCTCATGGCATTGAGCTATAGAGAAAAAAAAATGTAGGAAAGATGTTAATCAAGAAAAAATTAACAACTAAGCGTGGAAATAGTCATTTAACTTCTTTTTTCCTTTATGTTTTTGCACTTTTGCCAACCCTCTGAGTTTGGTTCAACAAGAACCAATGGCATATCTCATCACGATGATAATGGTGTGTGTTCTTTATCAGAATCCAAACTCAAATAAAAGTGCTTATTTTTTCCCCCCCAACCCATCAAGTGCCTAAATCTCTATAGAGACAGTGCCCATTTAATTTTGGGATGCACTTTCATACCTTTCCACAATACCCTCTTCTGCATGGTTACCCTGTTTTTCCTGAACTCCTAGATCTTCTTTACTTGGTTGACTTTTCATATTTCCTTCTTCTTCTTCTTTTGAGAGGTAAAGATTTATTACCTGCCAACCTTTTGACTTATGGACTGACCTTTTTTTCTTTTTTGGATTTTTTTTTCCTGAGGGTATGAGTTTTTCAAGTGACTTGTTTGAAAACATGTACGACATCTAAAAATTGTGTTCTTATAATATAATACTTGGGTTCATTGGAAGTTTTTATGATGTTGTAGAATTTGGTCAGGTAGACCTTTGCTAAGGTCTATCTCAACACAGATTCTGGCAAAATAGAATATACATTTCTCTATTCTTTTTAGATCCATCTTTTTATTTTTCCCAGAGTATTTCCAATATCATCTAGGACTTTATGGTGCCAGAAAGGAAGAGAGATATTTAGGAGTCTCACCCAAACTAACATAGCTGTAACCACCATATTTGTCGCATTAAATTATGGGAACCATTGAGTAATGAATAGCCCTATTCTAGCCCATAAGCATGGCCCTTCATTCAACACATACTCTAGGTCTTTTTGTATATAAAATTAAACAGTGAAGAAGCTTTTTTAACACAAATAGAGGTCATAGTTAGGCGTCCAAGAGGAAAAAATCCACTGGTGCAATGCATCAAATTTAGTCCATAAGCCATTAAACCTACAAATTAGAGCCTTGGATTAGAGAGAAGAGAGGAGATAGTTTACTTCTGGAAGATTTACTTCCATGGCTAGAGCATGTTCCATTTTCTCTAAAATATAGGGCCTAAAATATTTTGTATCTCTTCAGCAAAGTTGGAGACCTTCCCTTTCACTACATCCCTTAATGAGACATATCCAATTGGATTTTTGGAACCCAAAGCTCCACCTTGCAGCCTTAGATTCAATATAACAGTGCGTTGATGGTGTTGGAAATCCATAAACCAAGGGGGTCTCCTTGGTATGAAGTCTCAACTAGACCTCACACTGTTTGGAGTAGGAGCATCATCTGGAAAATAAGGTCAATTTCCATTATTCTTAGGAATTTGCCTTCAATGCAATTATCAACATAATAGATTATACAAACAATGTTTGAAACAAGCAAGTTAGTTGACATTGTAGGCATTCAATTGCAATGCATATAAGATACTTTCATAGAAGGAAAAGGAGAGAGTGTGCGTCTAGAAGAAAAGTAATAGTACCATCCTAAAAGGGACACATAAGAGCATGAAATGAATCATTATTTAACCTACAAAGTAGTTCACAAGATAATAATGATCATAAAAGAAAGTAATAATGGACATTCAGTAAGACCCATACCAAAGCCAACGAAATAGTACATTTTCATTAGTATGTGTTAACATAAACATATACCACAAACAATGAAAGAATAGCCTCACAATCATTCATGACATATGCATGAAAGTGCGTTGACTTTGAGAGCTTCATATATTAAGTGAAAGTCCCAAGATATACAATTACAATGTTATCACACTAGCCATAATAGTGGAACATTAAGCCACCACTTGCTCCTCCAAAGAAAGATCTTCTCTCCTATGCCAAACTAGAGAAGCCAAGGTGAAAATTCCAAAGTCCCAAGACCCTATTATTGACCTATGAGGGCATATTTATAAAAAAAGGGTGTCTCTTCACCTCTTATGTGACTCTTAACCTCCCTCATGACACTTGAGCTCCTACTACGACTTTTCAAATTCCTACCTGACCTTTTAAATTCTAATGAATCTACAACTTTCTAGTGACATTTCACATTCCATGTGGGACCCTTGGTCTTCCACACATTTTAAATTTTCCCATTTTTATAAATACAATAATTACATTCCATAAATGATGTGGCGAGATACATTGACACATATGAATTTGTGATAACACTTGGACAAACCTTGACTTGACATTGATGACATGGAACTTCATTATGATGTATCTGGGCCAAGATTTTATCCTAGCTTCCATATCTATATCTTCTTCATGATGGATCTTTGATTTTTATTTATCTTAGCCCTACAAAGAGTTTAGATGAGTGTCAAAACCTTCCAAGTTAACATGAATTTCTATGTCTTTGTTTTGGTCCAAGATTCCTTTAGGTTCTTCATGATGTTTCCTTTGGTGCTTCTTCTCTACAAGTGCTCTCTTGTAGTGTCTCATCGACTTCCTCCTTGAGCATCATCCCGTCATGTCAAGATAATAGTACTTGCAAATGGAATTCACTCATGACAAGACAACATCAGTCCCAAAATCTCATAGCTTATCGTGTTCCTTATGCAACATGTTGATCAAGTTGGGACAAAGGGAAAGATTGAGAAGGAGGCTTAGGGATTGTGCAATGTATAGTTCTAGGAGGTAGTGGTGAAGGTCTAGTCACTGTGAATGCATAATGCATAGTGGCTGAGAGACTGGTATACATAACTGCACAATTGAGGGATCTAGTGATGCAATGAGGCTAGATTGCTCATTGTGACTGTACAATACAAATTTATGGAGTGATTGAAGTGGGTGACTATATAATTGAGCAAGTCAAGGACTGTGATAGACTTGACTGCTAACTAAGCCTACACATTTCACAATGGAATCTTGACTAAGAAGTTATTGCACAATTGAGAGATGTAGCAGATAAGGACTGACTACTGGAAATGCACAATGTGCATTTCTTGGAGGTAGAGGCTGCGTAGTATGCAAGTTCCAGGAGGCAAGGATGATTCACTGTGACTTAATATTGCACAATGCACAATTCCATGAGAGGGTTAGAAAGTTGCAAATGCATTGAATGCTCTGAAAATGACTAAGTATGGGATCGATTAGACAAGAGAGAATAAGACATGAAAACAAGCCTTGAAACAATGATCTCACACTCAGATAACAAGAACACAAGCCAAGGGAACCTAAAATACTCAAAATCCACATGCATACCTTGAAACAACTACAAAGTGACAATTATTTCTAAGTGTGACAGTTGAAATGTAGCTTTGTAACACTTAGAATTCAAGTTACGACGAGAGTATCGACTACAACCAGAAAGTCTATGAAGTTACGAGAATGTATCTAGCACATATTCTTATGGTATATATGATCAACTAATGTAGAAGATTGCATTAGAACTACCTATAGTGATACGTCAAAGTGCGACACATGTAGGAGTGCAAATAGTTAAAAGCGACACTTGCGATACTAAGAAAAGGTGAAAACAACTGTTGAAAAAGCAAGAAAAAGTGAAGGCGATACATGAAAAAGTGAAAATAAAGAAAAGATGACAATTGTTAAAGTGAAAGCAAGCAAAAATTACATTCGCTAAAGTGAAAATGACACATGTCAAACAGGAGGTGCACAAAAGCGATAGTTAAGAAAACTCGTCAAGATGATGATATAATTGCCACTACGAGTGAGAGAGGTTGTCAAACAATGTTGCACATTGACTGTCAACATGGATTGTGAACCGAACTTTCCTTGGGGATTGCGCAGTCTCTGTCCCTAATGTTATGTGGAATCTATGACCATGAACATAAGTATCTTCCCTAGGTCTAGTGGACTGACCTAGAATGACAGAAAGACAAAGGGATTAATGTTTTCTTTAAATTAAATAAATAATGGGATGAAGCCTACCTAGAATTTGTCGTATGATTCACTCCTTCCTTGGTTTGAATGCTCCAATCCTAGATCTGATCACTATAATTAGAACCTACACAGTCATATAACACAAGCCAAAGATCCATGAAATTTATGCAGCATCATCTAATCGCTTTATTCAATAGATCAACATGGTATTGAAATATATGAAACCATAACATCATATATAGGAAAACAAAGAACTCTTTGCATTAATATAAATGGAGTGAGTTACAACCAAAAATAGGTGTTGATCTTTTATAAGAGCTCCTCCAAGTTGACTTGTCATTTCCTTGTCACAAAGTGCACCTCTAATCACCATAATGCATGGAAATATATCTCTCACAACAACAACATAAGGGTAGAATCACTCTCCAAAATCCAACCCCTTGTTCATGGATGGCGGTAAATATATAGGTGAAGGAGGTAGTTCATGAATTCTTATCCTTTTACCAATTTGGGCTTGAGATCCACTCTTGATGGGAGGATGAGCTCAAGGGATAAGGGATGAAAACTAAAAGGTAGGATAGGAGAGGATTTAAGACTTTTATATGAGGTAAATGGTACACAACAGGTCCTGGAAGCTTTCGTAAGAGGAAGCTTCAAGATTCCTTCTCTTTCCCGAATTTCTAGAATCAGCGCACCCCCAACACTGAGCAACCTACTAGTAATCAACATGTGAAGATTAGATAATCCTGGTAGTCAACGCTGGCCAGTAAGAGACCAGGGTGTGTTTCCTTAAAATGATTGAAATAAGGTGTTCTCACGTAGAAAATCAGGGATTAGAATGATTCATGCTTAAGGATTTGTGCAAGGATGATGAAAAAGGAGTCAAAGGATTTGATTGGTCGAATTGAAGACCTATTGACCAGATGTGACAAAATGGACTATTACAGATTGCCCCTTAAAGCGCAAAGTCAGAAAGGATAGCTGATGTCTGAAGTGATTTACCTTGTGACAAGTCAGGATCAAGAACAACCCGTGAGATCATCATCTATTACAATACATTTACATCATGACATCTTTGTTGAGGGAGGCATACCCATACTCAACACATAAGCTAACATTACATGCACAATGATAAAAAGAAACTTCCACAAATTACTGATGGTGGAACCATGGCTAGATGATTGTCTGTATGATCATAGCCATCATAAATTATGATTTTTATTACTCCTGGAATCACAACCCAAATGGATGAAACTATATTCGGGGTCTTCTATCTCGTTCACATGACCAACCAATGTATGATTCTAACCATGTGAATCAATGAGTTGGATTCAAACATGGTAGACATTATCAAATTATCGACCGATGATGCAAGTCATTAACATATGTGAGATAAACCATCAATGATGTTCATGGATCTCAAGGTACTCTAGTACAATTCGTATGGTGTGAATAAATGAGTTGATGTCGAACACCACACTGAATCTTTTGGTTGAAGGCCAATGATGTAAAAATGTCACCGAGAACGAGGAAATTGCCATTGATGTATGCAAGAACCAAGGTACCAAGGGGTGTTTTTAAGTCAACTTCCTAGATAATGAGCTAATGTTGACAGGAAGCGACCTGTCATAGGAAGGCCTTGATGTATCCCCCATCAACGATATGAAACAAGTATGATGATTTGAGACAAAATGATCAGAATGATGTTGATACTGAACTGGATTAGGAAAGGGAGACATGGAATGAAGGCTTAAGAGTATTGTAGCAGATATTAACTGAATGAATTCTCTTGAACATAGTGGCAACACTGTATGGAGTTGGAAGCATTGATCCAAAACCAAAAACGAAGGCTTTGAAACAGTATGATAAACCAAAATAAAAGCAGATTTCCTAACCCAACAACCACGAAGATGAAGTGGAAGAGTGTCATGTTCAAGAGCAACTTGCTGCCATTAACAAATGGAGTACCCTAGTTTTCCAATTTCCCTAACCATACTGGTCAGTACCTCTTTATTTTTTAACAAGCTTGAGGAGGATAACATATGCTTGATCTCTAAGTTCATCCTTCAGATGAATCCCTTTGAGAATATTGAGCGAAACCAGAGAAGGAGCAGTTCGGTCCCATCATGAATGACGAGTCCATCACTGTTTGGTTATTTTACGAGTTCAATGAAGGAATAACTCGACATATTTTTCATGTTTAGAGAGTTTGAAACAGAGGCGGAAAAGAAAACTCCAGATGTTCATTTTCATAGATAGTCCCTTATGTCCAAAAATTCAAAAATTAATACCCAAGAGAACCTCTTAGCCATGCTTGACTAAGTTATTCCATTTTCGTAGTTAGTCTATCTCAGTTTGGAAAAGGGTTAAGCTTTTATTGAATAAACGTATTTTCATTTACTTTAACGAGTTCGAAAAGACAAGTGCTCGACAATATTTTCATATTTTAGGAGTCTGAAAAAAGATGAAAGATGACTCTAGGGGGTTCCTTTTTCATAGGTTTACGGAGCCCAAAAAAGTGATAAAAGTGTGCTCCTCGGTCAAAATAATCTGTTCAAAACACGACAAAATCTATCAAACAATTGTCAACTTGCTCAGATTATCACAAAAGTATTAAAAATAATTGTTTCATGGTAAAAATGGGTTGTAACTAGGTCAAAACATTAAATGTGAATAGATAGTGGAAGAAACAACCATACATATTCAAAATGACTATTCATATTTACCATTTCACATTTACCTTTAACAATAATAATTCTAGGTAGTTTTTTCCCTTGATCTTGTGTAGTTGATTGCGCTCAATCTGGTGGATCATTTCAAGTGTTGTCACTTCCTGGTAAGAGCTAATACCTTTATCTTTCAATTCATGGTCCAATTATGTGTTTTCATGCAAGTTTTGGATATTTTTGAGGGGCCCAAGGTTCAACAAACTCACCCTATGACCAACACCAGCTCAGAGGGTCAAAAGGTGCATTGCACCTAAGTGAAGGTATACTGCAGGGGAAGGGTGAAACAAACTATCTCTCATCTTAGGGGTGTATTGGGTGCAAATCCAAAAAATGTTTTCCAATTTCCCTTCAAAATTTCTGAGTTTTCTTGCATGGAAAGGATCCTAATGAGTGTCGTCTTGATGTTTCAGGTTTTCATTAGCACAAAATGATCTTTATCTAGAGAGAAAGAGAACATGAAGAACAAGATTTATATGCAACTAATGACCCTGCTACCATCCAGGCACTAAAATAGTGTGGATTTCTGAAATTCTTTTGGCTTCCCGGTATGAGGTAGAAGATGGAATTACTAGAATATCTTGTTCATGCATGGGATGTGCAAGCACAAACATTCAAATTTAGGGAACATCTGATCGAGATAACAATAGAGGACATATATTTTCTAACAATTTTATCCGTGAGAGGTGCCCCCATCTCTCTCTTAGGTGGGATAAGGGGTGGAGAAACAATGAAAGATTATATCACTACTTACTGTAGAAATTGATATTAGGAAACTAGAGATGGAAATACTAGCATAAAATATGTAACTCATTTTACCTTAAGAATGATCTTATTCATCATTTCTAGATTGGAGGGTATCTCAACACTTCATGTAGCTAGCAGGTCATACATGCAGTATGGTGTGGAGTGTTTGGAGCCAATAATCATCAACTGGAGCGAGGGAGTGTTGGTCAATATGAAAGAAAAAATATCCAAAGCAAGTGAGGGAAAGTTGATTTTTTTGGATATAGTTCCATCTTGGTCTCTTTTTCTCTAGAGGATATTCCATTAATAGAATATCAACAAATTACACTTGATCCCATTGACCCAAGGGTTCCATGGATGAGGAGGTGGATAGATCATATGTTTCGACATGTAGGTCCATCAGTGATCAATTTCTCACCAGCCTTCCTTGAATGGCTTCATAGAAAATTCATTATAATCAATGGTTACCCATACATAAGGATGGATTTCTGTGATGACCTTGAGCTCGTGCTTCCTGAGGGTGAGCGATGGGATGTTATAGGTAAGATATTTTGACCATTTGAATTTTTTAAAGATTTACAATTTTTTTTTTGTGTTTTTTTATGTTTCTGAGACTTAAAATATTGATTTTTTCATGTAGATATTGGGCCTGTTCAACCGATAGGTGTTTCATATCTTCGTAGAACCAATACAAGATCTTAGTGTAGCTGAGATCCTAACAAAGGTGGAGCATCACATGGAGGGGTTGACACACGAGATATATGACATCATGATCAACCATATTCCAATGCAACTTCAACAACACACCATTAAAGTGCCTAGCCATATTGGTAATCTATTGTGCAAGATAACTTGTGTAGTGAATTTTTATCATGAGAACTTTGATTAGCCTACTTAGATATTTCCATGTAGTTTGTTACACAGGTCGTGTGACCATATGTGTGTCAGGCACAAATTTTGTAAAACGAAACTTTATATATATGTGTGTGTGTGTGCGCGTGTGTTCATACTATATTGTCCTTGTTTCGAGTAGACACCATAACATTAGATTTATGCTTCATGGAGGAAAGCATTAAAATTGTGTTAGAAGAAGATGGGTCCCGAGCAAGCATGTGGGTCTCCTGATTGGGAAATGGGTTGGTCAACACTATGGGAGAAGTGGAGGATTTCATAAACTAATTCACTTTTGCACGATGAGGAAAATCACAAGTAAAGTGCTCCTCATTGCAATTCAAGCATGGGTAGCAAGGCTTTCGTTTCTCATCAGAGGACTAATTTGTTTTTTTATCATGTGGTGAAGAATCTTTCTTATTTTTTCCTTTTCCTTTCTTCTGGCTTTTTGGTTGTTGTTGATATTTCCCTTTATTGAGTGCATTTGTGTCAGAAGAAGAATTCGAGGATCAAATGAAGAGTTTTGGGTAGAAGCAGTGAGAGAAACATCATATGGTTGACTCCTTGTCAGCGAACTGGCAGAAGCAATGATGCCATCAACAACATGAGATTCTTTACCAAGAATGGGAGAAACAATTTTCGAAAGTCTTGGAGAATCTGGTATCTTTTCATAGAGCATGCTAGATTGGGTATAAATGAGGTCCAAATACTTAGCACGAGAAATTAATTTCTCTTCAGTCATGATTCCACCTTTAGCTACATCCTTTGTGATAGATGACAATAGGGATTTAATGAACCATTCTGCTAATAATTGATCTAGAACACAGGTCTTAACCAATCGACAATGACACCACCACTCATGAATGTGATCTAAAATGTGAGTGGCTTTAGTTTTTCTAAAGTTGGTCAAAAGTTCCATTCTAGTTTGATACCGGATGGGTAACTAGAAATGCGTGAGGAGGGTGATAGCTAAGGAATTGAAATCGTGAAATTAAATTCTAGGTAACTCAATGTACCATTTAGTTGCGATAGCTGTAAGAGTATGTTGAAAAATACATAATGGTATGGAATCATCATAAAGGGAGTTCGAAGAACACCATAGATGATACGTCATGACATGGGTCGAAGGATCTTCTCTAGGATTCCCATTGAACTTTGGGATATCAGAAGGAAATTTGTCAGGAATTATTGGCCACCAAGGCTAATGAGCGATGGGATCATTGGTGAGCCGGCTCAAATTTGGCAATTCGAGAGTCGCCACAAAAGGTAACTTCTGATTAAAATGTGGTGGATGATAACTTGGATAAGAAGTAATAGCCTGAGCAACATGTACTTTTTTCCCTGGATAAGGAGGGTTCGGATAAAGAGGAACCTGGGCACCAAAAAAGGGAGGATTTTGGTAACCAACATACGTGTAACCTTATTGATCAACTTGAGGATAACCCTGTAAAGTATGGAATGGATGGGTTTGGATATGTTGGCCTTGAAGAGGCACTTGAGGAACACCTTGATAAGGTCTATACTATTTCCCCATGGGATTTTGGGTCATCTTCACATAAGATAGGTTTGATTGGGGTTGTACCATACTATACACATTATGCCCAACTAGAATTTGAGGATTACCTTTCTCAAGTGGTTGAGACTGTAAGGTACCTTGTAAAGTCTAGGTAAGTGGAACCTGGGGGTACCAGATACCAACGGAATAGGTTGAGATGCAATGACAACCAGAAAAGGTTGATTTACATGTATTTGAGCTTGTTGAAGTACAAATTGATGGGTAGGAATTTGAGATAAAGTCGACATAGGTTGAGGATTCAACAATCAGTCCCAAAATAAACTAGGTTCGACAAGAAAATTAGGTTTCCAAACACTGGCAACCATCTTGAGATAGGGAGGATTATAATAAGGCTGATTACTAATTTTAGGTTTACCAACAATAGGTTCCCACCCCTGCCTTAGGAGGAGGGGATGATGGAGGCAACTGAAACCCAGATGGAGGGCACCCAACATAAGGATAGTTAGGTTGTTGAAGATAACCTTACCCACTAACATAAGGGCCAACGTGTTGTTCAATTGTGGGTGTCGGCGAAGGAGAAGGAGAAGGCTGAGTGGTGTTCGTGAGGGAAGTGCTAGATGAAATTCCCAAAATGGATGACATGGGAGAGGACTAAGGATTGGAAGCTACACCAAAGAAAGTACCAGGTAAAGACTAATTGCTAGTTGGGATGGATGGGCCACCATATATATTTGCCTCTAGTGATGTTGCAAACATGGATGAGGAAGTAACACTTGATGTTTCAACCATAGGGGAGAACACGAGCTGGGAGGTTGAAACAGATCAAGTCATGGTTAGTAATCCCAAGGAAGATTTCCATGAGAAATACGCGGGTAAGTCAAAAGAGTCAAGCAAAGGAGTTTGTGTTGGAGTCTGAAGAGGAGGAAGAGGATCAGTCTGATAAAAATGGAGTCCACTCCAATGCACAAGAGTAGACGAACGAGGCTCTTCTTGCAAGATCTCTTCAATACTCACAAGTTCGTATGGAAGAGGATGACCGTCGGGTCCAATATATATAGTTGGAGGTTCTATCTGAGATAAAGGAAGAGAGGGGAAAGGTACTAAAGTGATAGGTGAATATGGCTGAGGTCCTCAGGTTCAAAATCCTCAGGAAGAAAAGTATCTAACTCAGGAAAGTCATGTTCAAAAACCTCGGGCAATAAAGTTTGAGGGACTTCTGTTACGATTGTGTCAGATTCACCAACAAGAGTAGATGTGATCTCAAGCTTAGTACTCAAAGGGAAAGATGAATCTAGTTGATCAGATTTAGGAGGAGGACCAAAAGTAGTTCTTGAATTTCCTGATTCAGTAGTTTGCATCTTCTTAAGCTTCTGACGATGACTAGGAGCAGCCTTTGGTGGAAGAGGAGGCTTATTTTGCATTCTACGTGATCAAAAAAGTGGGGGATTTTGTTCTTCCATGTTGGATAATAAATTTTAGAAATTAACATAAAAATAAATCAAAAAGAGGGTAACCTAGGCAAAAAGGATTACCAAGCAACCGTGAACTGTAATATAAACCTTGACGAACCAAGGACTTAACATACATGCAGGAAATCTCCTTGAATGTTGTGTTCGGTGTATCATGGTACACAAGGCATCTGACTTGGTTATCTATGGCAAGGATAACAACCTGTAGGAGACTTCCAAAATATACTTGATGGTACATGGAAGTGCAGTTCATAGTAGTGTTGCCTAATGTGTAACCATTCGATGAGAGCGTTCCCATATACTTTACATGCATGGAGCACTGTCCAATATACCCAAAGATATGTGGAGAACAATCCTAGACACTCACATATGTGGAGCGAGATTTCACCCCAAGGATACAAGGATTAAAATCAACAACAACTCCTACGTTTAACGATGATGGAACAAATCTCTATCCTAGACCTCTAAATGTTTGCAGCAATGTAACAAATGATCCTTAGGTTGATTCCATAAATTTTAATGTTTATCTTTAGTTGAGTTTCAATTCTGGGGCTCAATGCAAATGTCACCTGAATATCATAAAATGAAAAATAGCATGAGGAAATGAAATCTTTCTCATTAAATGAAAATTTGTCCAAGGAAGGGAAGAGACAAAGAGTATGCAACAAACAATATGCAACAAAAAATGTACAAGATGCAATTCCATTTTAAATGAAACTATTCCAATTTTGATGCACACACAAAACCCTAAATGCCAATGTGAATATTTTTCTTTTCAAGTCACTTAATTTTTGAAAATGAGAAAACTAAGATGCAAAGTCTAATCACTGATTCACAAGATTTTCAGAACGATGACTAAAACACCAATTCATCTAAGCACTCAATGATCAAACAAAAAATCAGTTTGCAAATGACCTAGTGATAAGAACAAAGGAAAATATTTAAAAAAACTTACCAAAGGTACTAAATTGAAAGCAAACAAAATGGAGGGTTCAGAGGGACCACAAGACACTCAAAAACTCAAGGATGCGAAACTAGAATAAGGATGATTAGAGAGAAAAACAAGGCAAAAGAAAACTTGTGCATGAATAGGGGCCAACACAGGTGCAAAGGAGGCACTAGTGCTATGCAACGCAAGGATAGAGAAGGATCATCTGGAGTGCAACGCTCTGTCAGAAGACCAGAGGGTGCGTTGGTCTAGGGATGCAAAGTTTTGATACAAGGATTACAATTGAGACTCAATTAAAGGTCTTCCTAAGTCTATTATTGACTGAATAAGACATTAAAGGTTTGAAGAAGAGGTAAGAAAAGCACAAAAGACAAATAAACCACCAAGGGAAAGCATCGTTCCCCGGTACGGTCGCCAATTTCTTATGCAAAATCTGTGACTGTGGACATAAGTATCTTCCCTAAGTCTGGTGGATTGACCTAGAACAAAAGAATGACAAAGGGACCAATATTTTCCTTAAAGTAAATAGATAATGGGATGAAGCCTACCTGGAATTTGTGATATGCTTCACTCCTTCCTTGGATTGAATGCTCCAATCCCCGCTCTGATCACTATAATTAGAACCTACATAGTCAGATAACACAAGCCAACGATCCACATAATCTATGCAGCATCATCTAATCACTTTATTCAATAGATCAACATGGTATTGAAATATATGAAACCATAACATCATATATAGGAAAACAAAGAACTCTTTACATTAATAGAAATGGAGTGAGTTATAACAAAAAATAGGCGTTGATTTTGTAGAAGAGCTCCTCCAAGTTGACTTTTCCTTTCCTTGTCACAAAGTGCACCTCTAATCACTCTAATGCATGGAAAGATATCTCTCACAACAACAACATAAGGATATAATCACTCTCTAAAATCCAACCCCTTGCCTATGGATGGTAGTAAATATATAGGTGGAGGAGGTAGTTCTTGAATTATTATCCTTTTACCAATATAGGCTTGAGATCCACTCTTGATGGGAGGATGAGATGAAGGGATAAGGGATGAAAAATCCAAGTCAGGATAGGATAGGATTCGATACTTTTATCTGAGGTAAATGGTTACAACATATCCTCGAAGATTCTAGAAGAGGAAGCTTTGGGTCCTTTCTCTTGTCCCCGATTTTCTAGAATCAATGCACCCCCAACACTGAGCAACCTGTTGGTGATCAGTGTAGGTGCGGAGTAGGGAAACCTAGTAGTCAACGCTGGCCAGTAAGAGACTAGGGTGCGTTGGTCCTTAAAATGACCGAAACAAGGTGTTTTTAGGCAGAAAATTAAGGATTAGATCAATGTTGATTGATCTAGTTGAAGGCCTATTGACTGGATATGACAAAATTGCCTATAACACCTAAGAACTGTGCAATCACTTTCACTAGAGATTGCGTAAGCACTGGCTTGTAGGACTGTGCAATCATCATCCACAAGAAACTGCGTAATAAATATCCTTAGGCACTGCACAGTCATTGTTATCAATATTTTCACAATGATTATCATCAAGGATTACACAGTGCTTGACTTTCTAGGGTGCACATTCACTGTTAGGCTTGCTAGAACAAGGTACACTTATGAATGCATTAAAGGCTAAGCATGTGTAAGAAAGTTGTTTGGACAGTTAGAATATCAAAAGAAGACTTTAAAACTTAGAAAATTATCAACCAATCATGAAGTGGCTAAAAAAAATCAAGGAACGAAGAATCATAGGATCACAAGGAGGCTCCAAAATTCGAGTGGAGGCAAAATTTTAGAAGGTGTTGTTGCAATCATAACATCCGGAGACACACTGGAAGAACTCTAGCTTCTTTGAATAGTTCTAGTTTTGAGCACAAAGTCTTAGCCTTTCAGGAAGAATTTATTCACCATGTGGAATTCCTCAACTTCCCCATTTGTCTCAGTTATAAGTATAGTCTCTCCTATCCCCTTTTCTTGGCTAAACACATTTACAAGGCTTACCATATCTCAATTGTTTCTATCTGTGAGAATGGTAGTATATACTCATGAGTTTGAAATGATCAAAGTTTTAGTTCCATCTATGGTGTTGCTTTGCTTCCAACATGCCCGTTCAGTACCCCGACAGTCACTACAGGAACAAAAGCTTTACTTCGCTGCCAGCAAGCCTGTTTAGTACCTTGACGAGGTTACTTGGTTCACCTCTTTACACAAGAAGCATTTATCTGTGTTGCACCACTGTCACTGTGCTGCACTTCATTATATTATGCTGCACCTAATATACTGCATCTAATATGCTGCAACTATTTAAACTCAATGCATACCAACCTTAGCTTCTTGCTATGGCTTACAACCTGGCAGAGTAGCTAGGCTATACTTGCAGACTCCTTCAACAGGTCCATGCAAATTTTTTTCCCTCAATCCTCTAATATAGAGACAACTACTCCCAAACATGCCTAAATCATGCCTTAGAACAACAATCTTTACTACTGCTACTAGGCTTCCTTTTATGACTACACCTAGTCACCGATATGCTCCTAGTGCATCTCCATACATGTGATAAGGCTTCCCCTATGTCTATGTAAGAAGATTTCCTTGTTAATGTGATGATCATCCTTCATTAGGACATCATTTATAGGGCTCATTCCTTAACAACGAAGAGCCCTTATTCTTACATGCAGCTAGGGTATATCGTTTCTTTTGGACTGCGTCTGATTGTGTGAGATACATCTAGGGCAACATATATAGGTTTCTCAAAGTATCTTGACTGAGTCTAAAATTTCCTTTAGAACTGCGGCTTATAACAATGGATTAGTGGCACTTTTTAATCTTGCATTTAGGGATTTCCTTCATGTTAAGAGATGTCCTTCATGACAACGTCTAGGTTACCCTTCATGACTGCGTATTAGACTTCTTCATAGGCTACGTTAGGGCTTCTTCGTAGGGCAGTGTTAGGGATTCTTTGTGGCTAAGATAAGTGTTGTCCTCCATGACAACGTTAATCTTCTTTATGGCAACATAGAGCCTTATATGGCAACGTTTAAGCTTCTCCATGACAATGTGGAGCTAGGGCATCTTTTTCTTAGGGCAGCGTATACCCTTAGGATCTCTTCTCCCACCAAAACCCAAAGAAAAGTGGAGAGGAAGAGATCACAAGAGGTGCGTCTAAAATGACTTGCAAGGCACCTCCATTTATACTAAAATGTGGAGGACAAGTGGGGGAAATTTTGGTTGCTGGCCGACCTTGACGAATTGTCCCAAATAAATTCATATCTCCATGAATACATGTTGGAATCAGATGATCTTTAGATCAATCCTACACCTCTCGATGAGAGGAATCCAAGAAAAATATCAGCTGCCATGAATAAGTAGATCCACATGGAGTTTTTCCCTAGTTTCCAATTTTAAAAATTTGAGTATAATGTTTTAACAAATTAAATGAGCAATTTTGAATCTACATTAAATTTCTACATGGTATCAAGGAAAGATTCATAGTAGAGAAGAGAATTCAAAGTTATTATTATAGGAGGATCAAATTTGCAGCATCGATTTCTTCAAAGTTAGCGGATGGCTTTATATGGACAAAGACTCGAGTTGTCCCTTAAGGGAAGCTCGAATTATGTTACTTGGAAGGAACACATGGAGGTAGTGCTGGAAGATAATGGGTTGAAGGAATTCATTGATAATGATATTCCAAAACCGACAACAACTCATGCTCAGAATCTAGTTGAATGGAAGAAGTGTGTAGCCAAGGTGACGAGGATTATATTGGAGGGAGGACAAGACAAAATTGTCTCTAATATCCACGGGAAAGAGAATATGTATGTAATGTGGCAAGCATTGGCAAATTTGTTCTAGAACAATAGTTACCACAGGAAGTTGGCACTCAAGGACAAGCTTCAAAATATCAAGATGCAAAAGAGTGATACAATACCAAAGTACAAGAGCAGGTTCACATAATTTCATGATGAACTTGGTAGTGTTGTTGTTAAAGTTGTAGAAGATGATATGCTAAGCCTAGCCCTTCTACGCCTTCCCAAGATCTAGCACAATTAGCAGGATTCGATGAATGGGAGGGAGAAGCTACCAAATTGGGAATGCTTATGGTCTAATTTGGTGTAAGAAGAAAGAAGGTTGAACACCAGAGACAAGACCTAATCCAAGTGTGAGGAAGAGGAAAATTATGCCTTGGCTAGAAAGGAAAACAAAGGGAAAGGGAAGAAATCCCAATCCAAAGTATAATTTGGTTAAGGGGGAAAGAATAAATACTTGTTCAAAATCAAGTGCTTTCACTGTCATGAACTCGAGCACTATGCAATGAAGTGTCCACACAAGAAGGTGGGAAAGAATCCCTTAGGAGGAACGAGAAGTGAAGCTTTTTCTTCACAATCCGAGTTGGAATTCACCCTCATTTCATGCATTGCAAGAATAGTGATGGGGAGTGTGTGGTATCTGAATAGTGGTGTCTCGTTTCACATGACGAGGAATAAATATTTTTTCAGTGACTTGGAGGAGAAAGATCTATTGAAAATGGCAACAAGAAATGCTAAAAGTAAAAGTGCTAAAAATAACACTACTATAAACAGCAGTTCAAGTACCAGTGCTGGATTGAACAAAAGGAATGAAAAATGGAAGTGCTAAAAATAACATTGATATTTTTAGCAGTTCGGGATAGATTCCAATTTTAGTCAATCCCTGGACTAAAATTGAGAAGTAATATTCGAATTTGATCTTACCAGCTATTTGAAAAATAATTAATTAATTCACCATGAGTTAATTAGTTGTGAAAAATCAAACATGAAGTCTATGTGAGGACATGCAATAGTTTCTCAATTGATTGAGGAATTTATCCATCAGTTAAAGAGATAAGGATGAGTTGTAATATTTAGTTGTAATTAGTTGGCTCAGTTAACTGAGTCAAGTCCAATTAGATTAATTCAAATAGTTTATTGAATTAATTGTGAGTTCAGTTAGTTAATTCTTGCATGCATGTAACTGCTGCACTTCAAATAATTCAATATTCTCTCATAAATAACTAATGCATGTCAGTTCAGAGAAATACCCCGTTGAGATCAGAGGAGGGACAATGTACTATCAGTTGGATGGATTTTTCCTATAAAGGAAACTCATCCATGGAGAAGGATTTATCTCCTTCAAGTTTGTGCAGTTATTTCTGAGCTAAGTGAGTAGTGTGAGGTGGGAATTCGCACTTGTGGAAGCATTGGACCCAGGAAAAACTGCGCAAGGAAATAGGAGGCTTGGAGGACAGAGGAGAAGGTTTGTGAGAGGCCTTTGACCGTCTATGAGCAGCAGAGGGATTGCAGAGAGAGCAGTATAGCTTGTGAGCTGATTCTTTTTGTAATCTGGACTATATTTTCCACTTGTATTATAATACAGCATTGCGTTTTAGGCTGAGGCTTTCCCTGGGTTATTTCTTCTATGTTATGTGTGATTGATTTCTCCTTATCAGTTATATGTGTTCTATTGATCTTGTTCATATTCGATTAAGATTCCACAAGTTTGTTGTAGAAGTAAATATGGTATTTTGCTTTAGTATATTGCGTAATCTGTTGATCTACAGTGGGAATTTCTACATGGTATCAGAGCAAATGTGATCAAAGCAGAGAATAATATACTAGAGGATATTTCAAAGTTTTGAGTTTTGGGCCGCGAGTTTTAAGAGAAGATCTGAAATTTTTTATAAACAAATAACAGATTTAGATTCCTTGCAGAAAAAGACCCAAATTCACAAAAAAAACGGGCTAAATCGGAGTTCAGATGAGAGAGATATTGCTGATTTAAAATCAGCTATTTTTCCAGAAAATTTCGTGACCGCAGGAAAGATGAAACAGATTGGTGTGCTAGCCAAGAACCTTTATGCACTTGAGGTACAAGATGCATGCAAAGCCTTGAGGAGCAAGGCAAAGGTTAGATACTTGGTGGCTAAGAGGGAGAGTAAATTACTTCTCAACATGCAGCCTAGAAGAAATCTCAGACAATTATGGAGGAGCCACAATTGGTGAAGCAACTTTAGGAGGTTGTGGAGTAGCCACAACTAGAGAAGTTGAGTGGAGACTGAGTGGAGGCATCCACTCATGCAGAGACCTCCAGTATGGGGAAATTTCAAGCCAAGTGGGCAGAGGGATCACATACATCCATACCTCCAGGTAGGAGGTGTGGCGATGTTGAGTGATCGTCCCGAGAAGGCTAGAATAGAGGCAAGATCCTTAAGGTACCCAACCTCTTTGATTTGACTTTGCTACAAGAGCACCGATGAGGAGTAGCAGGATTGGCTGATTGGGTAGAGACAGATGCAAATGGAGTGGTAGAGAGAGCTACAGTGTAGGAGTCCCAGGACTGTGTTGAGCTAGCAAGCTGCAGCAATGCAAGAGGCACAAGAGTGTTGCACTAGTGCAGGATAGCACAGAGAGGTGTGTAATGGTGCGAGATGCATGGAGTGTTGCATCAGATCAGAGGTCAGAGAGGGAGCACTTGTTAGCGGCAGAGGGAGCTTCAACATCAGAGTATGTTTCTATCCCAATAGAGAGGTCAGTTGGGAGTTTTTTTTTTTCTAGAGTTATTGCAGCAATAACACTTGGGAGAAGTGTTGCATGCAGAACATTCCAAAGGTTTAGGATCGGTTTCGAGTTGAATGCCTTTCTTGTTGAGAGGGAGTGTTGAAAATGGCAACAAGAAATGCTAAAAATAGAAGTGCTAAAAATAACACTGCTATAAAGAGCAGTTCAGGTACTAGTGCTGGATTGAGCAACAAGGAATGAAAAATGGAAGTGCTAAAAATAGAAGTTCGGGATATATTCCAATTTTAGTCAGTCCTTGGACTAAAGTTGAGAAGTAAATTTCGAATTTGATCTTACCAGCTATTTGAAAAATAATTAATTAATTCACCATGAGTTAATTAGTTGTGAAAAATCAAACATGAAGTCTATGTGAGGACATGCAACAATTTCTCCATTAATTGAGGAATTTATCCATCAATTAAAGAGATAAGGATGAGTTGTAATTAGTTGGCTCAGTTAACTGAGTCAAGTCCAGTTATATTAATTCAAACAATTCGTTGAATTAATTGTGAGTTCATTTAGTTAATGCTTGCATGCATGTAACTGCTGCACTTCAGATAACTGAATATTCTCTCATAAATAACTAATGCATGTCAGTTTAGAGAAAGACCTAGTTGAGATAAGAGGAGGGACAATGTACTATCAGTTGGATGGATTTTTCCTATAAAGGAAACTCATCCATGGAGAAGGATTTATCTCCTTCCAGTTTGTGCAGTTATTTCTGAGCCAAGTGAGCAGTGTGAGGTGGGAATTCACACTTTTGGAAGCACTGCATGTTGGGAGGAAAAATTGCGCAAGGAAATAGGAGGTGTGGAGGACAGAGGAGAAGGCTTGTGAGAGGCCTTTGACTGTCTATGAGCAGCAGAGGGATTGCAGAGAGAGCAGGATAGCTTGTGAGCTAATTCCTTTTGTAATCTGGACTATATTTTCCACTTGTATGATAATACAGAGTTGGGGTTTTAGGCTGAGGCTTTCCCGGGGTTATTTCTTCTGTGTTTTGTGTGATTGATTTCTCCTTATCAGTTATATATGTTCTATTGATCTTGCTCATATTCGATTAAGCTCCCACAAGTTTCTTGTAGAAGTAGATCCGGTATTTTGCTTTAGTATATTGCATAATATGTTGATCTATAGTGGGAATTTCTACAAGGTATCAGAGCAAAGGTGATCAAAGTGGGGAACAATATACTAGAGGAGATTTTGAAGTTTTGGGTTTTGGGTTTTGGGCTATGAGTTTTTAGAGCAGATATGGAAATTTTTGTGCAAAATTTTCAGAAAAAAATAGTAGATCTAGATTCCTTGCAGAAAAAGACTCATATTCAAAAAAAGCATTGGCTGAATCATAGTTCGGATGAGGGATATATCGCTAATTTAAAATCATCTCTTTTTCCAGAAAATTTCGTGACTGCGGGAAAGATGAAACAGATTGGTGTGCTAGCCAAGAACCTTTATGCACTTGAGGTACAAGATGCATGCAAAGCCTTGAGGAGCAAGACAAAGTTTAGATACTTGGTGGTTGAGAGGGAGAGTAAATTACCTCTCAACATGCAGCCCCAGAAGAAATCTCAGACAATTATGGAGGAGCCACAATTGGTGAAGCAGTTTCAGGAGGTTGTGGAGCAGCCACATCTGGAGAAGCTGAGTGGAGACCGAGTGGAGGCATCCACTCATGGAGAGACCTCCAGTAGGGGGAAATTTTGAGCCAAGTGGGCAGAGGGATCACATGCATCCATACCTCTAGGTAGGAGGTGTGGCGATGTGGAGTGATCGTCCCAAGAAGGCTGAAATAGGGGTAAGATCCTTGAGGTACCTAACCTTTGTGATTCAACTTTGCTACAGGAGCCCCGATGAGGAGTAGCAGGACTGGATGATTGGGTAGAGACAGATCCAGATGGAGCGGCAGAGAGAGCTATAGTGCAGGAGTCCTAGGACTGTGTTGAGCTAGCAAGTTGCAGCAATGCGAGAGGCACATGAGTGTTGCACCAGTGTAGGATAGCATAGAGAGGTGTGCAACGGTGCGAGATGCATGGAGTGTTGCAACAAATCAGAGGTCAGAGAGGGAGCACTTGTCAGTGGCAGAGGGAACTTCAACATTAGAGTATGTTTCTAGCCCAACAGAGAGGTCAGTTGGGAGTTTTTTTGTTTCTAGAGTTGTTGGAGCAATAACACTTGGGAGAAGTGTTGCATGCAGAACATTCCAAAGGTTCAGGATCGGGTTCGAGTTGAATGCCTTTCTTGTTGAGAGGGAGTGTTGAAAATGGAAACAAGAAACACAAAAAATAGAAGTGCTAAAAATAACACTGTTATAAATAGCAGTTTAGGTACCAGTGCTGGATTGAGCAACAAGAAATGAAAAATGGAAGTGCTAAAAATAACATTGCTATTTTTAGCAGTTCAAGATATATTTCAATTTTAGTCAGTCCCTAGACTAAAATTGAGAAGTAAAATTCGAATTTGATCTTACCAGTTGTTTGAAAAATAATTAATTAATTCACCATGAGTTAATTAGTTATGAAAAATCAAACATGAAGTCTATGTGAGGACATGCAACAGTTTCTCCATTGATTGAGGAATTTATTCATCAGTTAAAGAGATAAGGATGAGTTGTAATATTGAGTTGTAATTAGTTGGCTCAGTTAACTAAGCCAAGTCGAGTTAGATTAATTCAAAAATTTGTTGAATTAATTGTGAGTTCAGTTAGTTAATGCTTGCATGCACGTAACTACTGCACTTCAGATAACTGAATATTTTCTCATAAATAACTCATGCATGTTAGTTCAGAGAAATACCTAGTTGAGATCAGAGGAGGGACAATGTACTATCAGTTGAATGGATTTGTGCTATAAAGGAAACTCATCCATGGAGAAGGATTTATCTCCTTCAGGTTTGTGCAATTATTTCTGAGCCAAGTGAGCAGTGTGAGGTGGGAATTCACACTTGTGGAAGCACTGGACCCCAAGAAAAAATGCGCAAGGAAATAGGAGGCTTGGGGGACAGAGGAGAAGGTTTATGAGAGGCCTTTGACTGTTTATGAGCAGCAAAGTGATTGCAGAGAGAGCATGATAGCTTGTGAGCTGATTATTTTTGTAATCTAGACTATATTTTCCACTTGTATGATAATACAGAGTTGAGGTTTTAGGCTAAGGCTTTCCCCGTGTTATTTCTTCTATGTTATATGTGATTGATTTCTCCTTATCAGTTATATGTGTTCTATTGATCTTGATCATATGCGATTGAGCTTCTACAAGTATGTTGTAGAAGTAGATCTAGTATTTTTCTTTAGTATATTGCATAATCTGTTGATCTACGGTGGGAATTTCTACATGGTATCAGAGCAAAGGTGATCAAAGTAGAGAACAATATACTAGAGGAGATTTCAAAGTTTTGAGTTTTGGGCCATGAGGTTTCAGAGCAAATCTAAATTTTTTTGTGAAAAATTTTCAGAAACAAATAGAAGATCTAGATTCCTTGCGGAAAAAGACCCAAATTCACAAAAAAAAAATCGGCTGAATCGGAGTTCGGATGAGGGAGATATCGCTGATTTAAAATCAGCTCGTTTTCTAGAAAATTTCGTGATTGCGGGAAAGATGAAACAGATTGGTGTGATAACCAAGAACTTGTATGCACTTGAGGTACAAGATGCATGCAAAGCCTTGAGGATCGAGGCAAATGTTAGATACTTGGTGGTTGAGAGAGAGAGTGAATTACCTCTCAATATGCAACCTAGAAGAAATCTTAGACAATTGTGGAGGAGCCACAATTGGTGAAGCAACTTCAGGAGGTTGTGGAGCAGCCACAACTGGAGAAGATGAGTAGAGATTGAGTGGAGACATCCACTCATGCAAAGACCTCTAGTAGGGGGAAATTTCAAGCCAAGTGGGTAGAGGGGTCACATGCATCCATAGCTCCAGGTAGGAGGTGTGGCGATGTGGAGTGATTATCCCAAGAAGGCTGAAATAGGGGCAGGATCCTTGAGGTACCCAACCTATTTAATTTGAATTTTCTACAGGAGCCATGATGAGGAGTAGCAGGACTAGTTGATTGGGTAGAGACAGATGCGGAAGGAGCGGCAAAGAGAGCTACAGTGCAGGAGTCCTAGGACTATGTTGAGCTAGCAAGCTGCAGCAATGCGAGAGGCACATGAGTGTTGCACTAGTGCAGGATAACACAGAGAGGTGTGCAATGGTGCGAGATGCATGGAGTGTTGTAGTAGCTTAGAGGTCAGAGAAGGAGTACTTGTTAGTGATAGAGGGAGCTTCAACATTAGAGTATGTTTCTAGCCCAAAAGAGAGGTCAGTTGGGAGTTTTTTTGTTTCTAGAGTTGTTGGAGCAATAACACTTGGAAGCAGTGTTGCATGCAGAACATTTCAAAGGTTTAGGATCGGGTTCGAGTTGAACGCCTTTCTTGTTGAGAGGGAGTGTTGAAAATGGCAATAATAACTATTAAAAGTAGAAGTGCTAAAAATGAAACTACTATAAATAGCAGTTTAGCTACGAGTGCTGGATTGATCAACAAGGAATGAAAAATGAAAGTGCTAAAAATAGCATTGCTATTTTTAGCAGTTCGGGATATATTCCAATTTTAGTCAGTCCCTAGACTAAAATTGAGAAGTAAAATTTGAATTTGATCTTACCAGTTGTTTGAAAAATAATTAATTAATTCACCATGAGTTAATTAGTTGTGAAAAATCAAACATGAAGTCTATGTGAGGACATGCAACAGTTTCTCCATTGATTGAGGAATTTATCCATCAGTTAAAGAGATAAGGATGAGTTGTAATTAGTTGGCTCAGTTAACTGAGTCAAGTCTAGTTAGATTAATTCAAACATTTTGTTGAAATAATTGTGAGTTTAGTAAGTTAATGCTTGCATGCATGTAACTACTGCACTTTAGATAACTGAATATTCTCTCATAAATAACTCATGCATGTCAGTTCAGAGAAAGACCCAGTTGAGATCAGAGGAGGGACATTGTACTATCAGTTGGATGGATTTTTCCTATAAAGGAAACTCATCCATGGAGAAGGATTTATCTCCTTCAGGTTTGTGCAGTTATTTCTGAGCCAAGTGAGCAGTGTAAAGTGGGAATTCACACTTGTGGAAGCACTGGACCCCAGGAAAAACTGCGCAAGGAAATAGGAGGCTGGGAGGACAGAGGAGAAGGTTTGTGAGAGGCCTTTGACTGTCTATGAGCAGCAGAGGGATTGCAGAGAGAGCATGATAGCTTGTGAGCTGATTCTTTTTGTAGTCCAGACTATATTTTCCACTTATATGATAATACAGAGTTGGGGTTTTAGACTGAGGCTTTCCCCAGGTTATTTCTTCTGTGTTTTGTGTGATTGATTTCTCCTTATCAATTATATGTGTTCTATTGGTCTTGCTCATTTTCGATTAAGCTTCCGCAATTTTGTTGTAGAAGTATATTTGGTATTTTGCTTTAGTATATTACATAATCTGTTGATCTACAGTGGGAATTTCTACAAGATCTCCAGACGCACATCGATATGGGAGATTATGGAAGGTACAACATGACTAGTATTGGTACAGTTACCTTTCAGAGGGAGTCAGGCTCCCCTCTTAGGCTCAAGGATGTGATGTTTGTATCGGGTATGAAGAAGAATCTAGTTTCAGTCGCAGTGTTGGAAGACCATGGTTACAATGTGATATTCGGCAAAGGGAAATCTTTCTTGACACACATAGCCACAAGAAAAGTGAAGCAGATCAAGGTTTGAGTGAATAACCTTTACAAGTTAGATTTGGAAATCTATGCCGCATTGAGCACAAAGGAGGAGAAGGTGCAAAGTCGAGATGTCAGTGAATTATGGCATAGAAGACTTGGCCATTTGTATCATGGCGCTTTGAAGATCATGCATCAGATTACCACAAGCCTCCCCAAAGGAGCACTAGATAAGCATGATACATGCAAAGGGTGTACCTTTAGGAAGTACACAAAAGCCTCCTACAATGATTGGGACAACAAGGTGCATGCAGTCCTTGAAAGGATCCAATCTGATGTTTGTGGACTTTTCTCGACATCCTCCACTGCCAAGCACAAGTATTATGTTATACTTGTAGATGATTTCTTAGGAAAGTGCTGGATATTTTTCATACGAAAGAAAGACGAGACATTCTCCAAATTTGTTGAATTCAAAGCACTTGTTGAGAAAGAAACTGGCAATAAAGTGAAGGCTCTTAGGAGCGATAAGGGAGGTGAGTACGCGTCGAATGAGTTTAAAAATTTATGTGCAAAGGAAGGCATTCGACCAGAGTTGAAAACACCCCACAACCTACAACAAAATGGGGTGGCTGAGAGGAAGAACATAAATATTGTGGGAGCAACAAGGGCGATGTTGCATGACCAAGGCCTACCACTTCACTTGTGGGTTGAAGCATGCAACACAATGGTCTATCTGCAGAACAAGAGTCCTCATCAGATTCTTGGCATGATTACACTAGAGGAAGTTCTTTTATGGAAGAAGCTAGATGTGTCACACTTCAGGATATTTGGATCATCACTTTACTACCATGTTTCCAAGGAATCAAGGTATAAGTTAGAGCCGACAACAAAGTTGGGGATACTTGTGGGGTACATAGAAACTCCTCACAACTACCATGTGTATTTCCATCCCTCAGAGTGACAATTATGCGAAGGTATGTGATGTTTGATGAGGATAAGGAAATGATATGTTCTCTTCAGAGGGAGCTTTAGCTGCATTCAGATCAGGAGCTTTTAACTCCAAAGGAAGAACCTCAAGAAGTTGTGGAGAAGCCAAAAGTTGAGGAGTTGAGAGTGGAGACACCCACTCAAGTGAAAACACTAGGAGAAGGAAGGAAACGAACCAGGGAAGTTGACAGATTATTGCATGATGCTAGAGAGAATGTGGGAGCACCCACTTCATAGTGAAGGTAGAGGAGGTCCCCATATTGATACATTGCCTACATGGATTTGATGACTAAGCTTGTAGAGACTGAGCCATCCACTTTCGAGGAAGCAGTAGAGAAACCAATATGGGTTGATGCTATGGTAGAGGAATATGATTCCATTATTAGAAACAATGTTTGGAAAGTGGTCCCAAGAACATAGGACAAACCAGTTGTAGGTTCAAGATGGATCTACAAGGCAAAGCAAGCAAGAAATAGAAGCATAGAGAAATACAATGCTAGATTT
Source organism: Pinus taeda (assembly GCA_000404065.3). Taxonomy (NCBI): domain Eukaryota; kingdom Viridiplantae; phylum Streptophyta; class Pinopsida; order Pinales; family Pinaceae; genus Pinus; species Pinus taeda. Next base: position 501,595 of record APFE030269537.1, on the reverse strand, counting down.
GCGGCCAAGGGGTTCTCTTAGGTGGAGGTAATTGACTATGAGGAGACCTTTGCTCCAATAGCAAGGTACTCACCCATCAAATCAATTATAGCACTGGTTGAACATATGGGATGGAAGATCCACCAGATGGATGTGAAGACAACATTCCTCAATGAAGTTATCAAGGAAGATGTGTACATTGAACAAATAGAAGGTTTTGAGAGCTTTGACAGAGTTGCATGTGTGCAGACTCAAGTGAGCATTGTATGGATTGAAGTAAGAACCCCATGCTTAGTACACCAGGATCGACAACTATCTCATTGGGTTGGGTTTCACCAAAAGTGAATCAGATGAAAACCTTTATCATATTGTGGTTGAAGGTAAATTATTGATTATTGTGTTATATGCTGATGATTTAATTTTAACCGGTGATGAGAAGTTGATCAGATCTTACAAGGAGGACCTTGCAAGAGCATTTGAGATGAAAGATATGGGACTCATGCATTACTTCCTCAATTTGGAAGTATGGAAATGAGATGGGGAATTTTTTGTTTCTCAAGGCAAGTATGCTAATGAGATACTGAAGAGATTTTGCATGGAGAGTAGAAAACCCATGGACACTCCTCTAGCAGACAATTGGAGGAAGGGGGATGCCACTTCAAGTGAGGAAGTGAAGGCTACCATTTATCGAAAGCTTGTGGGTTCACTAATGTATTTGGTGAACAAACGATCAAATATGTGCTATGTAGTCAAATAACTTAGTCAAGCTATGGTTAAGCCAACCAAATTATATTGGAAGGAAATAAAGTATGTGTTGATATACCTCAGAGGTCCACCCAGTTTGGAATATGGTACAAACATATCGAAGGAGTGAAGCTTCAAGGCTTCATAGATGTAGATTGGGCAGGGAGTCCATTAGAAAAGAAGAGCACATTAGGGGGAATTTCCAGTGTTGGGTCAACAACGATTTCTTGGTACTACAAGAAGAAAATATTTGTAGCACTTAGCTCAATAGAAGCAGAGTACATGTCTTCTAGTCAAGCAACATGTAAAGCGATATGGATGAGAAAGATTCTTGTTGGGTTATTTGGTCAGATGATGGATCCTACTATGATTTATTGTGATAATCAAAGTTATATCAAACTCTCTCAGAATCCTGTATTTCATGATCTATCCAAGCATATCGATATTCAGTATCACCATCTATGGGATTGTGTAAGAGGTGGATTATGTTGTTGGAATACATTCGTACACAGGAACAAGATGCATATATTTTCATAAAGGCTTTGTCAAGAGGAAAATTTGAGTTTCATAAAGGTAGGATCTGAGTATATGATAATCCCTTTCTTCCTGAGAGGGAGTGTTGAAAATTCAGTAAGAAAACCTAAGTTTGACTTTGCCTTGGTCAAACTAGGTTAAAATTCGAATTTCTATTTCAAAAAAATTCTTGGAGGTAGTTAATTGAGGTGACATAACAATTTGTTCAATGGGTAAGACCAAAAATGGATGCACCACCATCTCCAAAATATCCTCCCTCATCTTATCGAAAACTCCATGCTCACCCAATCTACTAGTCTCTTGTAAAACTATCCTATCTGGCTCCAACGCCTCCTGACGACAAGAGTCTGCAAATACTACCACCATGCTAGTTATTTGTATATATATCTACTCCTCATCAATGGCTAGCCATAAGGATGCCTTCTCATCCTCCTCCATCATGGGTTCAACACGAATCTTCAACCGGATCTCCACAAAAAACTCATCATGCATATTGTGCATATCGTCCTCAATTAACTCATGATGAATCATCATTGGTGACTCATCTTCCTAAATGTCTCCCTTTAGGTTCACTGATTTCTCACCAAACACACTGGAATATATATCTGGCATGCTATCAACAACTCCACATCACCGCTCATGCTCCTCAGAGGCATCTGGGTATGAACCCATGGACTCATATGAAGAAGAATCATCATCCTGAAATTTAGAAGGAACCTCCTCCTGCTCTACCTTTGTCATCTCCTTCGCATCACTCAAGCATGATTGGTCAATTCCCTAAGGTTCCTTGCATATGAATTAAATACCCTTCCTCCTCAACTCATTCTTGCTACATGGTTGGTCACCGTGAATCCACTGCAACTCCTCTTGGGTCAACCATCTCCTAAACAACTCAATGTTCTACTCAACTAACAAGTTGCAGGTGAAACCAAATGTTCCTCCCTCCAAATGGCCCATAACCTAGATTGCAACCTCCTGCAAATGTCATCATGGCCTCCCATAAATGAGGACAAAATGGAATACATGTGTGTTATGACTGTGTCAGGATGATGTTTCCTAATGCTAAAGAAGCATTGGAACATCTGCAGAATCAAATTGTCGCACTCCAGCTCAAACATGAGGTTGTAATATCTAACCAAGGCCATGACTTCTAGAATCTCTAGCATCTTCCCAAAGGTAGGGCCCTCACTGTTATCCAAATTTTGAAAGGTCTCCACTGCTAGTTTGAAGACTCTCCTCATAATTTCATCACTATAAGGGGGTATAGGTGCAATTAGCATCATGATACAATTGAGAAAAGAGGCAAATGGAAGTTTGACTCCTACAGAAGGGCGCTCCAAATACTTGTGTTGCACTAAGGAAAGTATGGCTAGTTTGAGAGCCCTAATTAAGTTTTTATCATGTGATTGACGTACCTTGGAAAGGAGTGAAACAAGTTTTTGCAACTTGATAAGGGATTTTGTTGTAACCCCCATGAAACTCAAATTTGTCCGAAGTGCACAAATTTTGGGTCCCAACGCATATTATTTATGTGGTTGCTCTTGTTGTAGCAAAGTAATTATCCCCTTGGAAAGGGACTTGTTGATTATTTCTACTAGTTTATTAAGGGATTTTGTGAATGTTTCATCCATGTTCTTCCAATGAAGTGAGGTATATCAAGTTGTTTTTATATGACTATGACCAACAATATAACAGAGGTACATATAATTGACCAATTGACTATAGACCTCTCATGTCATAAATTTCACTTATGATATATAATAATATGACCAGCACTAGACAAGAATTGCATACAAGTAGCATTCAACATACAAACCATCAAACAATACCCACAATTCTTGTTTCTACCTTTCACTTACTTCATATGGTTTCACTATAAGATACAAGGAATACTTTGTCAATGAGTTTAAACCCTAGAGTCACACAAGACTCGACCAACCATTGTAAGACTCACATGCAATATTTAGATATGATTTGGCTCACCGATAAATATTATAGCTTTGACAAATTGATGTTAACTCAGAAAAAAAGAATTCATGACAGAGAAATTACTAGAAGAACCTTGTGTCAAGTACTATAATGAATCTTCAGTCCAGGGCTCAATCTCATAAGTATATATCAGTAGATATCATTGTTCAACCTTGACCCTTCTAGAAAAATATGTATTTGGTTTCCAAGACTTGAGAAGAAATCAGCCTAAAGGAGTGTATGGAAACTTGGCCTCTTTAAATAAAGCATGGTTTCAAGTCTTGAAAGCACTCTAACTGATGAAGGAAGATAGAACACCTTGTGGAAACAACTATGTAAACATTGAATCTACTACATGCATCTATATTTCTGATCCATAATTCCATTAGTATACCAAATAGGGCACTGTGGCATATTGTCCTCTGACCTCAATTTGATCCAAATTTTATGTTATGCATTCTTGTTTTTCCTTATGCAAGCACAACTACCGCACCAACACTTATTTGACAGCTAATTATGTAAATTTGGGTAAAATGTATTAGTTGTTAATAAGTTAGTTTTATACCAAAACATCAGTTATGTAACTTAGAAGGCTCATATAAAACTGATGAATGCCCGAACTATTGTATAGAGAATCATTTATTGATTGAATAGAGATTCCAATCCCTTGCCTCGTGGATGTTTCCTTGACACTCTGTCAGGGTTTTACCACGTAAATCCTGAGTTATTACTTGTGTGGTTATATTCCGTTTTCATTCAGTTTGTTTTCCCTTTCTTGTTTATTAACTCCTACAATTGGTATCAGAGCAAGTTAGTTGAATTGGAGCTTGTGAGAGATCAAAAATATGATTGCATGTGCGTGTTAAGGACCTCATTGCGTTGCTGCGTGGAGCATGGAAGCTTATTGTTGCATGATTGAGTAGAACCTTCTACGTGTGTGTGCACACTCGGAGAGCCTGCCACTGTTGAGGAAGAGAACCCATTGCAAAAAAAAAAATCAAGCGTGTGTTTTAAAGAAATCTGTTGCGTGTAAACTGCCAAAGATTGAGAGACCAGAAATCTACTGCGTGCATGTTAAAGACCAGAAGTGTTGCCCTCTGCGTAGACTGGTGAGGAGGCATGTCAAGGGGAGTAGGGTTTTGTATCAAGGAGTGTAGCGTGCCCATTATTGGCCCTGTCTAGAACATACCTACGTGTGTTTGTTGGTGTCTAGATGCAATATTTCTTTGAGGAAGCCTAAATCAAGCTGCTGTGAAATCCGGGTAATTTTTTTTAGTAGAAACAAAGATATTCATTGAATTGAAGAAAAGGGAAATTGAAGTAGGGTTTGTATAAGGGTTTCATTAAATTTTAAGATTAGAGATTTTTTTTAAAATTTGAAATTACACAAAAGGAAAATTTTCCAGAAAAATGTTGTAGGTTTTCTAAGTCAATTTGGAAAATTTTCGGAAAGTAATATTCTGAAGTTTTATTGGGGAATTTGATTTTTTTATTTTTTATTTTTATTTTTTTCCAGAAAATTGACTGAGAAAAATAAAAAAAAAAAGCTTGGAAAATACTTTGTTGGAAGAAGACAGTCCAAGATATATATTTTTTGAAACCCTAGTTGAAAGACGAAACCCTAGGAGGAAAGAAATGGCCAAAATGTCGAATGCAAAGTTCGAGGTGGAGAAATTCACCGACAAGAGCAACTTTTCTCTTTGGAAACTGAAAGTTATGGATTTGCTGGTGCAACAAGGGTTGCACAAGGCATTGGACGAGGCAAATAAGAAACCTGAAAGCAGGAAAGATTTGGACTTGGATGTCTGAGCTCTCAGTACCATCAGGTTATGCTTGGTGGATGAATTTCTCTTCACCATTGTTGAAGAGAGTACAACTTCATGTTTATGGGAAAAACTGGAAAAACTATATATCACAAAGTCGTTAACTAATAGAATTTATTTGAAAATACATCTGTACAGTCTTCGAATGAAGGAGGGTTCAAAAGTTGCAGAAAATTTGAATGTTTTTAATACACTTATATGCCAATTAGTAGAAATGGAAGTTAAAATTCAGGAAGAAGACAAAGCTATAACCTTGCTGTGTTCTTTGCCCGAATCATGGGATCACTTTGTAACTTCAATCAGTTTGAGCACCGCCGATTCTTTGAAATTTGAATCAGTTGTGGGATCTCTCTTGTCTGAAGAAGTACAAAGGAAATCCAGTACTGAAACAGGTGCATCAGAAGCCATGATAGCTAGAGGAGGGTCAAAGGAAAGAGGAGCAAAAAAAAGGGGGTCTTTCAGATCTAAATCAAAGGGAAAGAAGTGTAAGGCGAAATGTTGGCACTGCAATAAAATTAGACACCTGAAGAAAGACTGTTGGAAACGACAAGAGTCTAATAACCCGAAGAAGGAAGAAAATCAGGTTGATTTAGGTATGATAGATGAAGTATTATCTGCTGAAGAATTATGTATGATAGATGAAACTTCACCTGTATGTAATGTCTCTCAAGGTGTTGAAAGCTGGTTGTTAGACTCTGGTGCTTCTCATCACATGTGTCCACACAGAAATTGCTTTACTTCATATGAAAATCTAAATGGTAGTTTTGTGTTTATGGGTAATAATGTATCATGTCAGACTGTTGGGATGGGAAATATCAGGATTAAAATGTATGATAACACAGTTAGACCATTAACTAGTGTTATAAATGTACCTGATTTGAAGAAAAATGTGATTTATTTGGGAGTGTTGGATTCAGATGGTTATAAGTTTATAGGTGAGAATGGAGTGCTGAAAGTATTTAAAAGTGCCCTAGTTATTATGAAAGCAGAAAAGGTTGTAAATCTTTACAGATTCAAAGGAAGTACTCAGGTCAATGAAGCAGTGATTGTGTCAGAAAAAGAAGAAGAAGGTACTCGCCTATGGCATCAACATTTGGGTCACATGAGCGAAAAAGGTCTTCAGGTGCTGATGAAATGTAAATCACTTCCTGATTTCTGTAAATGAGGATTTCTCTAAACATTGTGTGTATGGAAAACAGTGTAAACATAGATTTAAACTGGGAATCATAATAGTAACGATATTTTAGACTATATTCATTCTGATCTGTGGGGACCATTTCCTGTTGTATCATATGGAGGTGCTCTATATTTTTTAATGCTTATTGATGATTTCTCCCGTAAAGTTTGGGTCTTTATGCTAAAAAAGAAAGATGATGTATTCAATGTCTTTAAACAATTTAAAGCAATGGTAGAGAAAAGAATAGGCAAATCAATTAAATGTTTAAGAATTGACAATGGTGCTGAATTCACTTCAATATAATTTGAACAATACTATAAGGATGAAGGAATTGTTAGACACAAAATTGCTATTTATACTCCTCAGCAAAATGGTGTTGTTGAACGTATGAATCAGACTCTTATGGAAAGAGCCAGAAGCATGATCAACAATGCTAACTTGCAAAAGGAGTTGTGGGTAGAAGCAGTATCCACTGCTTATTATTTAGTTAATAGATCACCTTTAGTAGCAATTAAATGTAAAATTCTTGAAGAAGTTTGGACAGGTGAGTCTTGTGATTATTCACATTTAAGGATATTTGCTTGTGATGCTTATTCTCTTATTCCTAAAAATCAGCGTTCAAAATTAGATCCAAAATCGAAATGTTATGTCTTTGTTGGGTATGACTATGCAATGAAAGGATACAGGTTGTGGGATCCTACACTACAAAAGATAGTCATTAGTAGAGATGTAACATTTGATGAATCTTCTCTTTTAAAATCAAATGCTGAAAGAATTGAATAGGAACAAGTTTGGCCAAATCAACAAGTTCAGTTAGAGGCTAGATTTTTTGGTGACAGTCAAAAGGAAGAAGAAGCTTCTGGAGAAAAAGGTGTTGAAGATACATAGGAAGTTGTTGAATTTTTTGAACCAATTCAACAACCAGTCACTCTAAGAAGGTCTACAAGGGAACAAAAAACTCCCAAAAGATATGAAGATTCTGCTTCATCTTTTGCTTTGATTACTGAAGATGGGGAACCTTCTTATTATTAGGAAGCAGTAGATGATATGGATAGCAAAAAATGGAAAATGGCTATGGAAGAAGAAATGGATTTCTTAGCCAAGAAAAATACCTGGGATCTTGTAGAACTTCCTGAAGGGATAAGTGTTGTTGGATGCAAATGGGTCTTCAAAATGAAATGAAAAGTTGATGGAAGTATTGAAAGGTATAAGGCGAGTCTGGTGGCAAAAGGGAATTCTCAGGTTGAAGGTATCGACTTTCATGAGATTTTTTTCACTAGTTGTAAAACTTGTTTCTATTCGTATTGTGTTGGCACTAACTACATTACTTAACCTTAAGTTAGAATAGTTAGATGTTAAAACAACTTTTCTACATGGTGATTTGAATGAAGAGTTATATGGAACAACCATAAGGTTTTGTACAAGGTCGCATTAGAAGATTAGTTTGCAAGCTCAAGAAATCATTGTATGGTCTGAGGCAGTCTCCCAGACAATGGTACAAGAAGTTTGATTCCTTCATGGTGAGCCAAAAATTTATTAGAAGTGAGTATGATCATTGTGTATACTTCAAAAGTTTCAATGGCATATTCATTATCTTAGCTTTGTATGTTGACTATATGCTTATTGCAAGCAAAATCATGGAAGAGATCAAAAGGTTAAAGGCTCAGCTCTCTAGGACGTTTGATATGAAGGATCTTGGAGCAACAAAACATATCTTGGGAATGGAGATACACAGAGACAGGAAAAATAGTAAGATTTGGTTATCACAACAGAAGTATGTGGAGAAAGTACTTGAAAAGTTCTGTATGAACAATGTGAAACCTGTTAATGTTCCATTAGCTTCCCATTTTAAGCTTTCTTCGGTTTTGAGTCCTAGAACTGATGAAGAAAAGCAGTATATGTCTCATGTACCATACGCAAATGCTGTAGGCAACTTAATGTATGCGATGGTATCTACAAGACTTGACATTTCACATGCAGTTGGAGTTGTTAGCAGGTTTATGGCAAATCCAGGTGAAGAACATTGGTAAGTAGTGAAATGGGTGCTTCGATATCTAAGAGGCACAAGTGACCATTGCATCATCTTTAATGGTAGTGAAGGATCAGTCTGTGGATATGTAGATGTTGATTATGCAAGTGATTTGGACAAAAGAAGATATACTATAGGTTATGTCTTTACCCTTGCAGGTGGAGCAATTAGTTGGATGTCAAAGCTTCAAGAAACAGTTGCATTGTCCACTATCGAAGCATAATATATAGCTACTTCAGATGCCAGTAAAGAAGCAACTTGGTTAAAGGGTCTACTTGATGAGATTGGAAGGACGTAGGAGAAAGTGAATGTACTTTGAGACAGTTAAAGTGCTATTCATTTGTCTACAAATCCTGCTTATCACAGAAGAACCAAGCACATTGATGTAAGGTATCATTTTCTGAGACATGTGATCGATGGCGGAAAATTAGCTCTTCAAAAGGTCCATACACGAGAGAATTGTGCACACAATTTCACAAAGCCAGTTACGGTAGCGAAGATGCAATGGTGTTTAACTTCTCTTGGCTTGCAGAAAAGATAATGAATGGGCATGGACAAGGGATTAGGACAATTGTTGTTAAGGTGGAGTTTGTTGGAAATTTGACAACTAATTATGTAAATTTGGGTAAAATGTATTATTTGTTAACAAGTTAGTTTTGTACCGAAACATCGGTTATGTAACCGAGAAGGCTCATATAAAACTGATGAATGCCCGAACTATTGTAGAGAGAATCATTTATTAATTGAATTAGATTCCAATCCCTTGCCCCGTGGATGTTTCCTTGACACTCTATCAGGGTTTTACCATGTAAATCCTGAGTTATTACTTGTGTGCTTATATTCCATTTTCATTTAGTTTGTTTTCCCTTTCTTGTTTAGTAAATCCTACATTATTCTTCTTCTATACACAGGTTACATAATCGCCTCCTTACGCATTGAATTAAACACATATCTTGCACATGAAGGTCGATGCATACTTATATCCCACACACATGTTCTCTCCGAAATGCTCTCGGACTCAATTGATGTCTGCACGCACAACATGCATTCAATCTTGGGATTTGATTGGTATGTCAACGTTCTATTCCAAGCATGCTATGCTAGACTTGTAACTCAACACTTTTTGGGGACACGTCCCTCATGCTATGCTTGATGTGGCTCTTGCACTGGTCTCCGTTCAACTACTTTGGCTTGATCACACTGCTACATTGTATACATAGCATTTAGATAGCTCTTAATCGCTCAACGAGAATCTATTAGCCCATTGAAAATACCTTGCAATTAAATTTCTCCTTCACAATGAATATCACCAACAAGTATATTTACAATGTAGTCTTCCAGGAATCTTCTTTGAATTCAGATTCAATACTAAGCTTCCGTAAGGATAATAGGTGATGAGATGCGACATTCTAAGAATTTGGTTCCCCTTTTAATTAATTGACCCAACCAAGAAATATTTTCCGGCTTACTAATGTGGCAATATGTCTCTTGGATAGGTAGCTACTGATTCACCCCCTTGCGACTCACTGAGCAAGAATTAGCTCACAATGCAGACCAAAATTGGGCCATTCATATCATTGGTGCATATAGAATGGCTCAATCATTTTCCAACTTTTGATGCATTCTGTGACATTATTTAGTAGTGATTCATGCATATAGGTAGACCATTATTACACCAATGCTCAATGATCAATTCATTATGTCTGGCTCAGATTTTCCACCAATGTTTGACTGATCTCGATGTTGGAAGTAATGTTTTCATGTAATGTGTGAGTTGTCATTGTGAGTCCCTAGGTGTTAATCTAGAAGTAGTCAATTTCCTATGTGTGAGTTGTAATAGTTATCTAGATGTGTCTTTGTAAGTGATCTAGATACTATAAATATGTAACCGTTGATATCAATAAAAAGCTAGTGTGATTTGTTACATATGTAAAATCTTTGTCGCCCTTTTTTAGATTTCTAACATGGTATTAGAGCTAGATCTGGCCCGATTCCCCCACGGGAAAGCCAAGAAGATGTGAGAGAGCCTTTATTGTTATTATTCTGTACATAGATAGATTAATATAAATGTGTGACATTTGATTTCTATTGTGAGTTTTATTTCTCTCTGTTTAGATTTGTGCGTGAGTGTGGTTTTCTAGATCTAAATTTGATGTTAAGCGAGAATTATTCTCTATTTTATTTAGGAGATATACAACTCCACAGATCTACAAAGCGCTGCCTATTGTTGCATGTGGCACAGGGAGTGGCATAAAAACTATGCATCCTATTTTGAAAGGAAGAGTATTGACCAAGAGATCTGCAACTGCTGCCATCAGAGCACCCGGGTTCTGTTTCATTAAGCCTGAATGGAGATAAAGGAGGGGGACGCCCAGCTAGATTTCAAGTGTGTGGAGTATTGTGGTAATCAGATCATTGTTGCTTTGAGAGAGAGGACATGAGCACTATGGAAATTGTTGTTGTGAGGGTGATTTTCTTGAATCTGGGAAGATAATATCTTCCAAACAAATCACTGCATGGGAGAATCTATGAATGTGGCAATATATGGCATTTCACGAAGGAATGGTATGTCGATAGCCATGGTGGTTTAGTAATGATAATATGGGCACACTCTGCAGGTGACCTTCATTCTAGCTTTGGATGACTGGGCGATTGTATCATTCGTCTTAGAATCTTGTGTGTGGAGAATCATGGTAATCAGATCGTTGTTGCTTTGAGAGAGAGGACATGAGAACTATGGAAATATTTGTTGTGGGTGATTTTCTTGGCTGTCGAAGAAGCATATCTTCAAACAAATCATTGCATGGGAGAATCTATGAATGTGGTAATACATAGCGTTTCACAAAGGAATGGTGTGCCAACAACCATGGTGGTTTAGTAATGATCATATGGGTGCACTTGGTAGGTGACCTGCATTCTAGCTTTGGATGATTGCACGATTATATCATCCATATTAGAATCTTGCTCCACAGTCATATTTTTTCTAGCAGATATAGTTTGCTGCAGAAGCCTAGAGAATCTGGACATTGACGAGATCTGCATAACGAAAATCTATTGGAAGTTCAGGCCAAATGTGAGCCTCACTTTCCCCACCCAATTACCATATTCTGATTGTGTGCACCTAAAAAAAATGGAACGACTCTCCATATATCTCCACATGTCTTAAGGAAAGTTAAATAAAACTAAAGGTAAATGTAAATTTTTTCCATCGTGTTATTTCCCTTTAGCATAAAGAAGAGGCAGCGGTAATTTTTAAATGGCGGATTGGTTGGAAATGTTAGGAAGGTTAATGGTAAAGAAAGAGGTAAATAAGGATCTTAGAAGGAGAATTTCAGTTTGGTGATGCATGAAAAATACATTATTGTATCTGAGTGCTTGTTATATTTAATGAGTGATGTGTAAAGTGATTTTATTCATTTGAAAAATTATTTTGTTATGTAAAAAAAGAGGAGGGAAGGACAAGGGAGGAGGGAGGAAATGACAAACCACAAAGAACATGCTAGCTATTTAATATATTAATGTAACTTGTTGTGCTCTGGGAGCATTAGTCACAGGTAGTTCTTAATAAGGTCATGTTGGTGTGACTCGTCATGCTTCGGGAGTGTCAATACATGTTATTTTATAAGGTCAAGTTGTAGAATTGTCTGCTGAAGACATTCTATACCCAGAGTGCTATCTTAGTGTTGTGCTTATCAACAACCCCCCAATTTATTAGTATTAGTAATAACATTAATAAATGGGGGCCCTTCCAAAAAATCAAAGCTTAGCATATAGTCTTGCCTTTTTAGCTTTACAATAAAATAAGATGTCAAAGTAGAACTTGCTAAAAACATTGAAATTTACCTTTTCATACTTTAAGCACATAAAACTTCACAAATGATGAGTTTCTTAGATACACACTGCATGGTCAAAAAGCCTAAAAGTAACTTTATACCCAGAAAATCATGATTATTATAATAACCCTTGAAAAGACTCATGTGTAGTGGGTTATTATCGCATCGCAAAAACAATCACGACGGACCTCCCTTATAAAAGTTACCCCTTGAAAACACGATCCGCGAAATGCGAATCATAAAATTATCATAACCTTCTCACATCATAGTCTCAACCTTGCAGCGCTATTCAAGAAAGCATAGTCAATATTGCGAAGTGCGATTTCATATCGCATATCACACCAACTCACATGGCGGTGGGTCTTAACGAAACAAGTTTTTGCAATATAACGATCTGCGATATTGTGTAGCAAATCACAAAATCACTTTATCGCAACTCAAAGGGCTCACAGTTCTAGGAGGGTACTTCTGACTTTCAATGTGAAGTTATGAACATTAAGTTAGGCATAACGGTTCATTAATAGGCATTTATTAAATGAGCGATTATGATCAATATGAAAGGCCATTTGAACCAAGATGATATCTTTTGATATGATTTAGAATTAAAGACCCTCCGTAACCTTATTTTCGTCCTTCTGTTGATTTATTTCTGCATGCACTGTCATTTTTATCCTATTCTTCTCTCTGCTTGTAACTTTCAAGAAAAACACACAGAGCAGGACAACCGAGGAAATGGTGAAGAAAGGAAAGGCACCCACTTCTGAAAAATCAGAGATGACCCCCCTGTTCACAGATACTACCTGTAATGGAGATGCAGGGATGACCAAATGGGAAACTATGTATCAGCTGTTGGAGGAAGAACAACCGAGAATCATGGAAACAACAGTTACAGTGGATGGACGCGTTTCTTCTGACACTTCTCCGATTGAACTTGCATGTTCATTCTTGCACTGCATTGCTGCAAGACCAAAGATACTCCCTTATACCGATATGGTTAAGTGGATTATAGATGAAGCATACATATCAGACAGAGAATTCAAGATGGTAAGCCAAGAAGTCATAGGGCTATTTAATCTAGACAACTTTAGACTTTTGTACCATCTACCAGAGCCGTAGGCCATCTACAACCGACAATTTGTCGAGAAATTCACCAAAGAAAATGAAGCCCTGGAAGAATGCACAAAGAATTGGTCGAACAATGAAGAAAGAATCAAGAAAGACAAAAATGGTATGTACGCCATCGGTTCTCCTAGTTCCCCTTTCTGTTTTGCTGCCGCTATGTTATGTAGGCTGTTTGGTAAGCCAGACATCAAAAAATTCTCGTCAGAATGGTTACCCCTACTAGATGCAATTGTTAATGCTATAATAATGAATTGGGCCCAAGTCCTATCAGAAAACTTAGCTACTACAATTTTAGAATATAGAAGAAAAAGGAGTATTGCTTCGAGGGTTTACCCTCCATTTTTCATGAGCACCTATGTTATGGACACTATTTGTTTTGGTTCTAAATTTCCTATCATGGGATGGAAGTGGACTACTCAGAATCCGCTTCCCATTCACCTATACCACAAGGTCATGTGGGAATCTAATTTTGTGCCACATTTCTTCAAAATTTGTCATGGAGTTATGCTCCTAATTCATAAAAAGATTTACATTCGAGATGCCTTAAGGTTTTCCCAAGAAGCCGAGGTAGATATTCTCCCCGTAGCTAGATGGTTCGAGGAATAATTATTTACATATATCAGAGTGCTTGGCAGCATTGCCTCACCCCATGCTCTGCCTTTTTATGTCCGAGACAAACTGATGGCTAGGGAGATAGCCTATCAGACATGCGGCGAGGGAGGAATGAGAAAGATACTGAAAGATTCCAAGAAGGCCATTTGGCCTCAATTTCCTGTGATATGTGGAGTGTTTGAATTGCATGACTTAGGTCATGCTTTCAGAGAAGTAGACAATGTATTATCTTTACAATTACCCAAGTTCCTGGGAAGGAAATAAGATCCCTTTGGTATTGTAAAGGATTTTAACACAATGGTTAAAATAAGAGTATTTACCCATGAAAAAGATCCCTTTGATGATGTTTTCCTGTAGGAAAACACCTTCAAAGAAGTACAACATACAACATAAATACTTTTTGATCAAGAAGGTCTCCAAACGTTTAATGGTTACAGGAAAAAGAGGTTAAATAAGGTCCCATTAGACCAATTACTTATTGAGCCAGTAAGATATCCTACTCCCAGTGCAAGCATAGGGGGAGACTCAAAAGAAAGGTCCAAGACAAGTCTTGAAAATGAATTCGTAGAAAAATCTAGCGATCAATCTAAAAAGACATCAGAGAGTGAACATAGTAAGAGCGAGAGGTTAATAAAAGACATAGACCAGTCCATAGCAAGGTCTGATCAGCAGACTTTTCTCATAAAACAAGCTAAAACCTCAAATCCTCTTGCAAAACTAGCAGAGTTGCCTATAATTGATTTAGAAGAAGAATGGGGCAGTTTTAATAGTATACTCAACACAGGAGAACAAATCATAGAGCCACCAATAAACTGACAAGAGACGACTACAGAAATGGTAATAGAAAGGGTTGTTAGCACTAAGGAAATGAAGCATATTCCCATTGCTCCTACATCTAATATTATATTGAGAATAGAGGAAATTCCTCATCTAGATGTATTCTACAGCCCTCAGCATAAGGCTGTCATTAGAAGACAAAGAAAGAAAATAAAATTGGACTCTGTGCTCACTCCTGAGGGAACCTCTAGAAATTCTCTGGAAAGACCCATCTACAGACCCATCGGCTAATCTTACTAGACTCTCACAGGTCACATGTGTATACGCTTTAGTAACTATTGACAAAGCAACAAAGGTACAACTACTGTTTAAAGAAAAAGAGGATAGGATTTTTTATTGGAACAACAATTGCAACAGGTTAGTATCAACTAATAGGCATAAACACAGTTGGAAAAACTTCAGCAGGAATTTCAGCAAATACAAATAGTGCATCAAAGTAGTTTAGCAGATAAAGAAGCATAGTTACAAACCATAGCATAGCTGCATAAAGACGATCCAAATATTGTAGAATTTGTCACAGAAGCGCTAGGCCTCAATTCCCAGCTTTTAAAATAGAAAGAATTATTATGCCAATTGATTTCGCAGTGGAATTCTCACTGTGAAATGAGCGATAATATAATGAATCAAGTTGTGGAATCATGACTTGAATATGATACAAATTTTAAGAAGGTTTCAGAATTCTTAAATTGGCAAAAATCTGAGGATGGGAAGAGAGCAGATATGCCCAAATTATATGAAGCACATAAAGAAATCTTATTTGAAAATTGGAATTCTAGGCTCAGAGAGGCAGAACAGGCAATGGAAGATGCGGCAGTAGCAACAAACAACGTCATCGAAAGTGTGAATGAAAATTTACACAACGCTAATTTGGTAGTAGAAACCATCCCTAGCTTTCTTCCAAAAGCACAACAACTTCAAGCAGCATGGAAACAAGTGGCAGAAGAAAGGGTAGACATAATTAAACAAGTAAACAGGTTGAACTGGGAGGCATACTGGCAATACCTAGTGAAACCACACAGCCAATGGATGATCCTGGAGTGCCTGATTACTGCTATCGAGAAAATGGTACCAGTGCTTGCCAATGTCATATTTGCAGGACAACTGAAAGCTAAAGTCAGCCAACCAACACTCCTAAAATATATGCTGGATATTTGGACCTTAAGGACCATATGCAGAATTAAGTCATAGACATATTTTATTTTTGTTTTTATTTTAGCTTAAAATGAGGCAGGTCGTTTAAACCTCCTCATCTATTTTTGTAATTTCTATTTTTAGTTTCATAGATCAATATTTATACCCCTCTCATGCATTTAGAGAGGGGTCCAGGAATTTTATCAAAAACATTCTTTAGAAAGCGCTTTATGCCCACCTACTGAGGAGGCTTTTGTAAAATTAATGGAAAGAGATTTATTTTCTACTTGAGTTTAACATCTTATACTGAAATTGCACTTCTGTACTCTTGGTTGATGTTAAGTGGTTTGAAGGTAGATCAATATTGTTGGAGCACATGAGTAGGACATATTATAAATGGTACTTCTATCTCTTAATGCTTTTTACTTGTGAACCTAGCAATAAATCATTTTTCAATTATTTATGTATGAAAGTTTAAATTCTTAGTTATCATTATTGCACTTTTGTATGATGATGATTTAATTATTTATGCTGAATATATGAATGACTCGTTATGCGATATATCTCTCATATCATTTCGGCTAACTTTTTATATGAAATGATCATTATTAAATGGATTCTTTTCTTATCGTGATTGAATGATATTTATTATCAATTTCTTTCAGAAATCATTTTAGAACGCATATATAAGCGTTACTCCAGGGATAGTTTTAAAGTTAGATGTTTTCTTTGATTATGATAGATTGCATATGATAGTTAGAAGATAGATTAAGTTTAGAATAAGTATTCACCGTATAAAACCCAAAAAGAAAAACATCACCTTGTTAGAACAAACATCATAAACAGATTGGGAAACTGGTCCCATCATCCCCAGTCAGAGCCACTATTCCAAACGGAAAAGGTGTTGTCTTAAGGTCTAGACCAGGTGGTTATCCCCCTTGTTGGAGTCTCAATTTTCGAGCCTTCAACACCTAGATGACTGATGAAGGCTACAGAGTGCCATGGATTCACAAATGGTGGCAATTCCATAGGATGGTTCAGTATCGAGATTGAGCCATCGTGCTCCAGGAGGTTGAGAAGCGTCAATTTTGCAAAGCACGTCAATGATGGTTTGAAGCGGTTACGTTTTAAATGGAGGTCAAGTGACAACTCGAAGATGTGGTGGTGAAAGAGAAATGTTTGCAAGATTCCAGAGTGGATGTGGGTGTTGATGAAGACCATATTAACAAAGATTTATTTATTATAGTAATATGTGTGTTTAATGTTTTCCATGTAAAGCATTATGGGAGGGTGTTGGAAGTAATGCTTCCATGTAATGTGTGAGTTGTCATTGTGAGTCCTTAGGTGTCATACTAGAAGTAGTCAGTTTCCTATATGTGAGTTGTAATAGTTATCTAGATGTGTTGTTGTGAGTGATCTAGATACTATAAATATGTAACCCTTGAAATCAATAAAAAACAATGAGTGTGATTTGTGTTGTGTGTACAATCTCTCTCACTCTCTTTCATATTTCTAACACTCGACTTAATGATAGCTCTGCAGTTGATAAATTTCATTAATGAGACCCACCACATGCTAAAATGCATATACACATGCTGCCATAGCACTTTTTGCTCAAGATTCAACTCTTTCTTCTTTGAAACTTATTACACGACCACCCATAAAGTTGTGTGACTCATCCTTAGTCCAATTTCTTCACTACTAGACTTCAATTCCCTTAAAAGATATGATTTTCCCCAACTTAAACAAGATGACAAATTAAATTGGCCAAAATAATGAAATTGTGCCTTTACCTTTTAATATAGCCTCTCCATGAAATAATAATTCATGATTTACTAAATGTAAAATTCGGCCTTTGAAAATATCTAATTTGGTATGGGGTTGATAAAAAAAAAAAATTATCGAATAGTTATTATTCACAAGACAATTTTCTCATGGTCCAACAATTTTTTGAGAAATTTATATTCAAGAGACAATTGTGCGCTCATAAATTTATCCTTTCAACCGGGGCTTGTCTTCAGGAAGTTTTCCTTCCTAATCCTACAATAAATCTAGTCCAACAAATTTGGCAAATAAATCCTCAAGTTGGTAGGAAAACCATCTCTCATACTGCTGTAATATCTCAAATATAATTTTTGTAGAAAATTTGTTCAAAAAATTTAGCCATTAATTAAATAAACAATGAGCACAATTTCGAACCACAAAATTACAAACAAACTGAAAATATATTCTACAACTAAAGAATAAAAAAGACAAATATGCAGAAGAACTCAACCATATTTTATCAAATAAAAGAATGTATATAAAAATGATAATGGATGGGAGAATGGTCACCAAAAGAAATCTGCTCCAAAACTACACTAGGCCTCCAATACTGAACTCACTAATTAATATACAACAACCTGTGAATCCTGAGTGGATTCACCAAGGGAGAGAACTAGGTTCTAGCCTACTCTCACTGCATCACGTAAGGGTTTTCATCCTGAGACTACTACAACAGAGAACTGAATTCTTTAATCTATACCAAAGAAAAATTTCCAAACCAAGATGTCTCCAAATTACCTCCTCCTCCTCTTTTATAGATCTGATGGATAGATCTTCAAGCCTCTAGAAACATCTTATTTTATTATTATTCTAGAACCTCCTCCATTGATTTTATCTTAAGTGACTTTTTAATTTTATTTTATTTCACTTAAGTCACTTTTGGGTCTTTTCCTCCAATTAATTATTTTTCCTTAATTAAATGACTAATTAAAGTCATTTTTAATTAAGGAAAATGGTAATTCTCCCACCATACTCTGTCCCACCACATGAAGTCACTTCTCAACATCCCATCTTGTAGATCTTCTTGTTCTGGTTCCAACAAGCTATTACACTGAGGTGTTCCATTAAATAATATTCCCCGTCTCAAGCATAAATAATTAAGTTAGGCCCCATAATAATGCTATTTTTTGAAATTTGTCAAAATGCAATAGAACGAAAGACAAGTTGTGCGAATGATGGAATATGCCAAGAAAATGCCATCAGATCTCATAAAAACCCCTAAAAACTCCCCCAGAACCCCTGATGATGTAATCTTTCTCTTGTGGCATGGCCATCACATACCCTGGAAACCCATCCTGGATGATGTACTATAGAGGAAAATAAAAATGGGGACATAACAATACAGTTTGCATTCAACAAATTTATGTCTAAAACAATTGAACAAATAATAATGACCATAGAAAGAGTTTGTGTACCTAGTTGTTGATGGTCTCCTTTGTTTGCTTGTTGGATAATACCTTCTTGTTTGATACATCTTTTGCTAATTAGTATTGATTTGGTTTATCTTACATTCTATTGCTACATGTCCAGGCTCATGACAAGAAAAACAATTGATATCTTTCAAGGGAGAAATGGATCTTCTTTGGGATCTTCCAAATTTACTTAGCTCGTATCCAGGAGCAAATGAATTTCTTGCAAAGGACCCTTTCTTCACCTCATTCTTTTCATTTTGGTTATGTTTCTTGCCTTTGTTTGTTTCCTTGCTAACCATGTTGTTTATCCTCTGGATATTTTTGATGTCATTGTATCCTCTTTAATGGTTTCCTTATCTAATTTCTTCATGGAGACAATATCATCTTGTAGCTTTTTACACAATCTATTCTTTTCATCTATTTCACTTTTGGTTGAAATAATTTCAGCCTGTAGTATTTCAAAATGTAGGTCTCTCTCCTTCAACCAACTTCTCTTCACCTATTTTATTCTCCTTTATTCTTCAAGTTGTGCCTTTAGTTTTATAATTTCCTCCTTGAACTCATGTTCTCTTTCATCACATATCTACAATAGTTTCTTATGGTCTCTACTCTCATTTGCAAGTCTGTATAGTTCAACCAATGTTGAGTCAAGCCTAGCTTCATCTGTTTTTTCTTCATGAGAATCATGTATATTCACATTAGCAGAACAAATATCATTTGATTGAACGGTTACTTTTTGAGAAGCCTTTTTCTTCTTCCTCCTTTTCTTCTTCTTTTCTGCGCTACAACTACCAGTATCTCCTTCATCCATGAGCTACAACCTATCCCAAATTTTTTTGCAGATTTAATATCTACAATTGTCTCAATATCCTTATCATGAAGATTGTTATATATTGTACATTTTTCTGAGAATTCCATTGTTGTTCTTATGTAGAGGGGGAATCTTTATAATATCCTTCACACAGTAGCTTCCATACACAGGGTCCATAAGCTATTAGTCATGTTTTTACCTTATCTCTCCATTCATGAAAGTTTGTTGTACTAAGCATAGGTACACTTTGATAGTCCATGACTCAGCTAGATCTACCTTCCAACTATTAGGCTTACATAGAAGGAACCAACTTTGATACCAATTGATGGAAACTTAACTAAACTGAGAGGGGGTGAACCGGTTTAGTGCATTCATGGGAATTGATTTTAGATTATCTTTCAATGGTTAACTAAACTATTAAATGATCAACATACACCTTATGAACAATAGATTTAATATATAACCATCATTTAATAAGTAAATCACATTGTAACCACTTTCATGATAGTATAAAATCAACACAGAAAATCATCACATGTGAACACCAAATATAAGTGGAAACCCATAATGGAGAAAACCATGACTTTGTTATTGTTGTGATGCAAAGGAAATATCCTACCCCCTTATTACATATGATTTTATATAGGCTCCAACCTACAGGAGGATGATACCTCAATTTCTTCTAAAAGCTTCAACTTGCAAGGAAGCTCCAACTCCCATCAATTGTTTGCAGCCTACAACCCACAAGAGGCTCCTACCTCAACAAACTCCAACATGTTGTTTATCAACATACAACTTTAAAAGAGACTACAATCCCTAATACATACAAGAAACAACATGTTGGTTTACCTGGTCTGTAACTCCACATACCTCCATCTCTATCTCTACTTCTTCTCTTAAAATCTACTTCACATCATCTCTATATATGTGTTAGGTAACTAACAATTCAATTATCTCTTACATTCTCAAACTCTCTAACCATACAACCTCCCAACCTCACACATTTTTATAAAATAACTTTGATGGTTGTTGGTATTCCAAACTTGAATATGAAGTGAAGACTTGTCTCTTTGCATTCCACTCATTCGTTTCACATTTTTTTGTGATTTTTAATATTAAAATAAAATAAATGCTTAACCAAATATTATTTTCAGCCACCTATAATGATTAAATCAATAATAATAGCAAGCATGGCCTTTGCAACATACATTAGCAATACATCAACAACTATATAACATCTCAACGCCACAAGCATAACAACATTCTTCATGCCTTTGCCTTTGTCTTTTCCTTATACCTTTGCCTCGCATTACAACAATCTCTACAACATTCCGTCATCAACAACCAACATGCATATGTAACCAACAAGGATGTGCAACATAATAGATCCAAGACAACCATTCCATCAATGACAAATTTGCCATCCTATGATGCTCCTTTGCCATCACAATTTCTTCATGCATCAACATCATCACAACAATGATCAACAAGATAGTATTATTACAACATAATCATATCATAACTACCATAGCAACACCAACATCATAACATATATATCACAACATCACAACATATGTATATGTAAGCAACCTTGGCTTCTTTGCAACCTTAGAACCTTTGCAACATAACAAAAAATATAGCAATATATGCAAGCAACTCAATAACAAGCATCTCAACTCCTTCACAACATAACATCAACCCAAACATAACTCAATGCATCACCATCAACACAATCTATTATCTAACAAGAAACATACTCGGTTGCAATTCCTTGAACATAACTTGTTGCCCATACCTCCTCACACACATATGTTTACCATACTTCTGCCAAGAAAGTATAAGAGCAACGTCAATTGTGAATACATAAATAATATCAAAGACCTATCATGTTGCTCCTTTTCCATCATTGAAAACAATGCCGATACAAACTACGTAGCACATGCACAACAACAAAACTTGATGCTTTGTTTTACATAAAAAACTATGTCATTAGAATGTGCTTTGAAATAAACATTTTTTACTAAATAATGAGCATATAGAGTGCTTTAAGAATCTTGCAATGCTGCCATGAGTGTGTGGATGACCATTAATATATATTAAGCTCTTCTTGTCATATTTTCCAACAACATACCATTCATGTACATACTGTACATGGGAATGCTATGTTTGTAATATTAGTGTTCATGTAATCATACCATTTTGAGGAACACATATATGTGCAAGTATAAACAGTCTAAAATGTGTAGAATCTATTTTAGACTTGGAAATTATGTAATTGTTAGCTCAAAAACGAAAAATATTTTGCTCCCAACATGAGGTAAAATGAGGAAAACAATGAAGCACCATGAATGACACAATTGTAATGGGTTTGGTGTTTACTTGTCATTTAATAAGAAGAGATAAATCCTAATTGTTCTCTAAAAATTGAAGCTACTTTATTTTATACTTGCGCATCACCCCTCTAAGATCATATAACTTTTTGAATCTCCTAGTAAAAATGTTTTGAGTAGTATTTATATCATTTAATAGTTCACCCAAAATCTCCATTGACTTGAATATACATTTTTAAATAATGTAGTTAAATGACATTAGTAGACTAAGCTTAAATTTCTATATACAAGATTGAAAATGAGGACAAAGAAAGATGTTAAGATGAAGATTTCATAAAATCAAATTGAAAGATTTATGAATATATTATTGGAGATTGTTACAAAAATGATTGAACTAAATATATAATTATGGCATAGTTGTTATATTCACATATTATAATATAAATAAAGTTAATCTATAATAGAAACATCTTTAAATGGATAAACTAAGTAAAATTGGATAAATGGATAAACTAAATAAAATTGGAGAAAAAAAATCCGAATGGACCTATTGTTTTTAGACATTCCAAACTAAATAAAATTGGAAGAAAAAAGAACCCTGAGTGGGTCTATTGTTTTTAGACATTCCAGGCTAAATAAAATTTCTAACTAGAAAGTTGTTGTATATACAAATATCTCTTCCTCATATGATTGAATGTTTACACTATGTAACATAAAATTCTCAACATTTAATATCAAATTTATGGTAGAAAAGATGTGTTATCATATAGGATTAAAGTGAGCTAGCCTCTAGATGAGTAAGTCGATATTCTCTTTTAGCATTTAGAGGAGTTGGACGATATATATGTTGAACTTGAGACTTACCCTACACTGAATACCTAAAAGTTATTTGTTCTTAATGGCACTGTATTGGACACCATCTCTTGATGATGCAAACCTTCTTATGCAATCTCTTTCTATGTAAGAGACCCTACACTGAATACTCTAAGTTATTTGTTCTTCATGGCACTGTATTCAACACCATCTCTTGATGATGCATACCTTCTTATCCATTTTTTTCTATGTAAGAGTCTGTGTCTTATTTTTTTGGGAATTACGGTTTATTTACAAATTTCACTATCATTTTTTAGATTTGAATGAAAAGATATTAATAATAATAATAATAAAACATGAAAAATATAGAGTGATTTTTTTTTGCTGATATGGAGCTAAATATCTAAAGGCGTTTCATCCACAATATATGAGATATAGATCAGCCCGACAAATGTGAGATCCATTGCCTGTTGTATTAAATTGATAAGGTCACTCTCTTCATGGTGCCTTATGAGACTAATTTGTTTTTTGAATTCTTAAAGAGCAGATCAAATCTCTTTTTATAAACAGAGGGAGCATGCCACCATTCAAGAGTGTGATGCTATACATTTCAATATCGGTACCAATTGGAATTTTTGTAGCAAAAGTAAGGATTGAAATACACTTTAATGTAGACCCAATGCATATCAAATTATAAAGTAAAATAACGCTTAGAAATTCCAACCAAGGATTGGAAATTGCTTTTTAATATTTGAAGTATTCAGATATCAAGAATTCAAAAAAAAGCTGGTGCTGCCATTCGCGGGGATGCCATTGGACCAACCAGGTGAGCTTCACTTCTCTATGCGGCCTACCATGGGTTTTCTAGGCTATCCTACACCAACCTAAGACCACCTCCCAGATCATCGACGTGTCCTCACATGAGCTTTCATTCAATGCATGCATTTCATCTGCTTCCACGTTTTTGTCTCTCCACTTCCAGGAAATCTCCCTATTAAATGTGTAATCCAGATAGTTTTCAGTTTCTTCCTTCATCTCTGTTTGACCAAGGCGCAGGGCTCTCCGTGCGCCTTCCATAGTCCCCTGCTCTCATCTCTGAAGCTGCTTTCTCATCCCGTTGTTTTTTCGGCCTCTCACCGCGACGTGGGCTTTAACTCTGACTCAAGAACAGGGCTCCTTTCTGGGAGATGCTGTTCGCATCTGAAACTTTAGAGATGGAATCTCTGCTGATAGTTGGGGATATGAATTTTACCCTTAGCCAAGATGAATGCTGGGGTTCAGGCAGGAAGAAGGACCCTCTCTCGGACAGGATTAGAATGGAGCTTTTAAACAAGGATCTTGTAGACGTTCTTCTAGAGAATATGGGGCCGACTTGGGAAAACGGCAGGAATGGTCCGGCTTTTATCGCCAAGTGGATTGATCGCTTTCTTATTAAAGAAAATATCATAGAGAAATGGGGCTTGCCATTATCCTCCATTGCAAACGTTTTTTTGTCCGACCACAAGCCCATCCTTCTTGAATGGAGGCCTCTTCAAATCAGAAAGGAATGTTATTTTAAATTCAACAGGATTTTCCTAGAAGATAGCTCCTTCAATAATGTTATTATTAAGAAATGGAGGGAGCTGATAGGTTCCGAAGATGCTGTTATCTTAAACTTCCGTGAAAAGATTCAATGCCTCAAAAATACTGCAAAGGAGTGGCAACATCATAAGATAATTCAGGACAAATAGGAGCTCTCATGCATTCAAAGGGCAATGGATGCCATATCATCGTCTTCCCCTCATTCGATGTCTTTTGACAAAAGGAGGTCCATCAGGGCACTAGAAAAAAGGAAGCTTCATCTCCTTAGTATAGAAGAAGCCACATGGCGTCTTAAAAGCCGAGCATTGTGGCTCAAAGAAGGAGATCGTAATACCAAGTTTTTTCAAAATTTCGCCAATGCAAGAAAAAGGAGGAATGCTATATGGAAGATTGATGAAGGCCGAGGTGGGTATTATTACTCTCAAGAGGATATATCAAATGAAGCCAGTAGGGTCTTTAAAGAACAATACAAAAGGGTTCCACCAAATGCGAATGATATGGTATGGGCTGCTGAGCATTTCTTTGTTATGTTCGATGACTCTTCTTATGATAATTTCATCAAGCCTATTACTGAGGAGGAGCTCCTTGCTGCCATGAAGGCATCAAAAAAGGAAAAAAGTCTGGGCCCTGACAGCTGGCCCATTGAATTCTTCTTACATTTCTATGAGCAGTTCAAGGTCGACCTGCTGCACATGGTGGAGGCTTCATGGTTGTCTGGATCCGTACACTCTGCTCTATCATCTACCCTCATTGCTCTCATACCCAAGAAGATGGACTCAACATATTTTTTGGATTATAGACTGATAGCTCTATGTAATTCCCTATTCAAAATTATTACAAAAATCATAGCGGAGAGGTTAAAACCGGTTTTCAACCGCTTCATTACCAGGGGTTCAACATGATTTTTTACAGGAAAGGAACATATGGGATGCTGTGGCGCTGACACAAGAATGCCTCTTCTCTCTTCGGTCTAAAAATATAAAGGCAGTTATTCTCAAAGTTGATTTAAAAAAAGCATATGATTGTGTTGATTGGGGTCTCCTGAGGATCCTACTT
Organism: Pinus taeda; assembly: GCA_000404065.3. Taxonomy (NCBI): domain Eukaryota; kingdom Viridiplantae; phylum Streptophyta; class Pinopsida; order Pinales; family Pinaceae; genus Pinus; species Pinus taeda. Next base: position 475,979 of record APFE030269537.1, on the reverse strand, counting down.
GCCAAAATCGGTCTGCGCAGGAATGGCATTGAATGGATCATGGCATGCGTAGAAAACATAATCGTTTCGGTCATCATCAATGGATCTCCCTCTCCCTTCTTCAAAGCTGAACGCGGACTTCGTCAGGGATGTCCCCTCTCTTCGCTGCTGTTCATTTTGGTCATGAACACTCTTAGCATACAACTTAATAGAACTGAATCTTGGTTTTGTTTCTGACCGATAAAGATGGCTAAATATTTTTACTTATCCCACAACCTTTTCGTTGATGACATTCTTGTATTTGCTATGCTTCATAAGACGTCCTGGCAATGCCTCTTTACCATTTTCGATAGGTTTCAATCTGCTTCTGGTATTTGTATTAACAAAGATAAATAAAAAATATATCATAATGATTCAGACATGGATACAGCCTCTTGGATAACATCTCTCTTTGGTATAGAAGTAGTGTCTATCGACTGCGGTATTAAATATCTTGGCTTCAACCTTAAACCAAAGGGATACAAGATGGGGGATTGGTCTTGGCTCCTGGACCGATTTTATATCATAATTTCAGGATGGGAGACAAGGTTCCTATCTTTAGCAGGGAGACTGGTATTGATACAGGCAGTGTTGCCTCAGCTGGCTATATATTGGGCGCACTTATTTTTTCTTCCAGCGACTGTCATAAAAAAAATGAAATCTTATGCAGCTAATTTTTTATGGGGGGGGAAATCATATCAATCCAAATATCACCTGGTAAGGATGGATTCCATTACAAAGCCTAAACAGTCGGGAGGTTGGGGTCTTCTGGACATGAGAAGGATGGGAAATGCATTGCTGGTCAAATCTTTCCTCCGTGGTATATATGGATCTAGTCCATGGTGCAATTTTATTAAAAGGAAATATCTACAAGGAAAAAGCATAGAATATTGGTACAGAAGGAACGCTCTGGGGACCAAGCGAGGCTCTGCCATTTGGTTAAGTTTTTGCAAAAACAAGTCCATATTGAGGAATTTTCGCTGGAAGTTATATTCAGGAGCTAATGCTTTCATTGGTAGGGATCTCATACAAGACGGCTTAACCTACCACCTTCAGCATTAACTGGTTGCGTATCTCAACTTCAGAGGCATCTTTACATGGGAAAAACTTATATGCTCCTGGAATAATTCTACGCCTGTTTGGATTGAGGCTGTAGAACTCTCCTTGCCTCCACAGCTCCGATCCATGTGGATCTCTGTACGCTCATCTCTATCAGGTCTGCCCATCAGAAGGTCGGAATGTAAGGACATCTTGGTTTGGAAATTTCCACGGGCTCCTCTTCCAGTCCGAGTTAAGGATATTTATGTTGCACTCTCTCTACTGTCTGCATCCACAACTCAGCCGATTTTTCCTCCTTCACTTTGGAAAAATGCCTGCCCTATAAAGATGATTCTTCTATCATGGCTCATTTTCTGGAACAGGAATCTCACGTGGGAGGTTTTACAGAGGAAGGGCTGGCATGGTCCAGGGCGCTGTGCTTTTTTCCGGGTTGCTGAGGAAACAAACCTCCATATGTTCTTTCAATGCCACACAACTCTACAAATCTGGTACGAACTGTCTTTTACCATGGATTTCCCTTACATTGTCTTTTCTTCTGTACATGAAGGCATCTTATGGTGGAGTACACAATCTGCTGCACGACGCTCTACGTTTCTCATGGTCTGCTGGCACATCTGGAAATGGAGGAACGACTCCATTTTTGTCAACAACCGACGGCCTGTGTCTTCCATTTTACAATGTGTCACAGATCTCATGGATCACATGGGGATATAAGCTTTAATCAACAATGTGATGAATCATGTCATGATTTTTCTTCACCTATTTTATGAACATATCAGTCATCTGGGAAGCATCATTAAATTTCTATACATGTGAATCTCCATCCATTTCTCCTGTATGCATTTTGCGCTCATCATGCACTTCGCATACTTGGTATGTTTTTGCTACATTTATATACCAGTGCTTGCACAGGGATTTTTTCCATCCATGCTCACGATTTAACATATAAACCGAACATATGTAAATGATCTTTACATCTATATAAAAAATTTTATTTTTCTACTGAAAAAAAGATATCAAGAATTCAATGTTTCCCATTAGAGTGGAAGCATGAATTAATGAGTTATTGTGTATCACCATCGTGAGCATTCATCCAATCGATTGAATTCATGAATGAATCCATCATGAATAGCATTCAAGTATGAAGTCAATTCCCTTTATGAAGATAATGCATATTCCCTTTATTCTGCTTGTATTTATTCCAATCTGAAGAACTCATAGTAAAGTTCATTGGACGCTCAATCTCTTGATCAATGGCATAGTCACCTTCATACGCTTGAAAGTAAGGATTCACGTACATGAAGGCTTCTTTTGTATCAATATGTTCAAGCCACTCCATAACAATCTTGTACTGTTCCACAAATTTAAACTCAAATCCAATGCCAAACCTGTCAAAATTCTCAACCAAAGAAGTGATAGAAGGTGCATTTCACACCTGAAATGAATAAGCCACAGAGCAACACTGCATGTGTACATTTTTGGTGCTATATTTTCGAAATAGATAAATACTATTTTTGGCGTTTGACCATGAAATTTTTATGACAATTGAATAGTAAATTGAGTAAATAAAGGGTGGCAATGGAAAGAGGGAAGAAATGTAGGTTACCATGTTTTATTTTTGGTATGGTTTAATTGGTCTAAAGGCCAATTTTAACATGAAGTGTTTGGTAGATGGAGTCTGCTCAAACTAACATTTATGCAAAGATGGTGGTACTGAAAAAGGATTATAGAATTATGTTTTGATGATTTAAAGGATTGTTATAGGGAAGAAAGTTAAAGATAAGATGGCTATGTAAATTTAGTTTTTAAGAGATTATTTATATTAGGGAGAATTTATGAGATGTTAAGATCGAAATTCTTGCAGTATTTAAAAATGTGTTTTTTTTTTTTTTTTTGTAAATTCATATTAAATTGTTAAAGTCATAATCAAGTTCAAAGTTTTTTCTATATAAGGTGTTGAGTAGTTAAAGTCAATGTCGAATCAAATTATTAATATTGTCAAATTGTGGTTAAGTTTTAGAATCTATCATGTCATAAAAATACATTGATGTAAGTTTAGTTGAAACAATCAAGTTGTTATTGTAGTGACATTTAGTTTCCCTGATGTTATCACATGTTGAGTCTATGTTGGAATTGACCATTCCAATAATAGATAATTTTATTTAAAATTGTTTGGAGAAATCATTTATCACTAAGACAAATATTTTGAAGACATTAAAATAACATGATGGAGATCTAAAAGAAGTAGAAGACAAACTCTTGATGATGTACAATAATATGTATAATTTGACAAGATGGGAAATAGAAGAAAATAAGGGAATAGTGAAAGAAGATGATAGAATACAAAAGAGGATGATGACAAAAAGTGAAAAAAGAAGAAAGACTATATCACAAATAGAAGATGTAGTGGAAAGTGGCAATATGAACACATGAAGTGGCAAAAGAACAAAATTAAGAATGAAGCAATAGAAGCAAGATAATTAAATAGGGAAAATAATATGACGTGTCACTAATTTAGCATGTCTCCTTTCTAAGTAGATAGTTGTTGTGATGTAGTTGAAGACTTCAACATTCTTGTTGCCCATCTATCACCAACTGTTATATCCATCAATTATTTAGGATATTTTTCTCATACATCATGTCTCCTTTGTAACTAGATAGTTGTCTTGATGTCACATAAATTCGCCATTCTTATTAGTGTTGTTACTAATTCTGTATCATCATCTTCCACTTGTATCATCTTCTATAATTTCTTTATTATAGATGCTTTTACTTTTCCATGTTTCTTCTTCCTCCCTAGGTCTTTCTCAAGGCTAGGCTCCTTAATTTGATTGTTGTGAGGGTATAAACTCTTCTTTTCTCATGTGAAGACAATCTTTCGAAGACAAATTGATTTCTTGCCTCTCCAAGGCATTATAGACTATGAGTTTGATGAGACCGTGGTGTACCAATGCCTCCTATTTCCCTTTCTTTACTTTGGAGCTTAGTTCTTTCAAGGATTGTAATAAAAAGGTAGGAAATGTTGAGGTTCTCTCAAGCCTTTGAAAGAACATGTTCCTTATCAAATGAAGAAACATGAAATGGTAAGCATAAGGGATATTAAGTCTCCCATCAAAAGTAATTATTTCAACATGTGTTAGGTAAGGGATAATTTTCCTTTTCATTCCATTCTTATTTTTGTCTTGCTCCTTATAGTTTTAGAAGATTGAATTTTGTTTTACTACTCAACAACCCCCCATTATAATTAATAGTAGAACTAATAAATAATGGTGACCCTTTTAAAATTCAGGATAAAACCCAAAATTCCAATAAAACAAGGTAATCTTATTTTGTCTTTGAGGTTTCTGCGAGTTTCGTGTTTGTGTAGATTTTCTTCTGGATCCATCGCATTCAATTTCTTTTTAGATTGATGTTTTGAACTAGCAATGGTGGTTCATCTTCAGGATGTGAGAGAATTAATTGAAACACTGGTCTTATTTGTCAAATATATATAGAGACGCAAGAGATGCTTAGCCAACAGATCTTTTGAATTATTTTGAATTGTTCTATTTAATTGTATT
>APFE030269537.1:444323-470479 GCA_000404065.3 Pinus taeda | reverse complement strand
TGTGTTAATTAACCCTTTGGTCATTCTATTTGATGAATAGTTATTATTGTAATTGTTTTTACTATGTTTATATCTTAATTTTATTACTTTTAATTATGTGTTTTGATTGTTTATTAAGGCTTTCTATATAATGTCCTAGGTTGCGGATTTATTATGGTTAAGATATTTACAATTGATGTTTATTGTTAAATTATATTTTAATATGGTCGTAGTGTGCTAATTTAGTTAGAATGGATTAGATTTTTAGGTTAATTGGAGGAGGATTATCGTTGGGTAGGGGTAGATTTGGATGATAGGATTGGAATCCAGTTTTCGCTTATGGTCCATCCATCGTCTCTATTGAGGTTATTAGGGTGTTTGCTAATTTCTATGGCTTCTCTGAATTCCTTTATGAAGTAGTGATCGCTCCTAGCTAAGATTCAGGTATCCTCTATGTATATTTGGGGCTTAGTTTTTGCAGAAGGTAATCATAGCTCTATTATTTCAAAAGCTTGATTGAATTGAGATATTTACCTTATCGGAACCCAAATATCAAAGTGTAAGCCTTTAAACATTGGATTTTACTTTAAAATTCTCTTTGGAAATATAATATCAAAGCTTTCCAACATGTCCCCTTCAGAAAATTTGTGATTAAAACATTTCTTGGTCGGGTTTCCTAAGGCCTAAGCCTTAAAATAATAAAAGCGCTATGTTCTACTTTAAAACAATAAAGGTCTGATCTTGCAAGACTGCAACGTAGCATATCGACATTTTCATTTTGATGTCCATGTCCAATCCTCCGATCCTATGATATTTGATATCCATTCCATTTTCCAATATGCGACCCCACCGATACCATAACCTCCGATCTTTGATATTCGTCTCACCTTCGATCCTTGATCTCCAATATACTACCCACCTCTCCTTTCGCAATTGTCATATCAGGGTTTCCAAATTAGCAGTTATCATTTCAATTCCCTGATATGAAAACGCTGATGTGAAACCTTCGATAATTCTTCCTGCTTATAAACCTAAGCTTCTATGTGCTATAAGCTCATTGGAGGTAAATGATATCACAAAGTTTAATTATGAGACAATGAAATTTTGCTGATAAAGTTCTCCGATATGTTGACATGTAATGTCGCCCATGTGAATTCACATTTTATCAATAAATGGCCAAATGTGGAGAATTAATGGTTTTCGATATAATGAACATCTTCATTGTTGCAAACGATTTCCTAAGAATTTGCTCATAAAAGTCTTGGATTATTGTGTAATCGGTTATTTTCTCTAGGTTATTCTCTCTGAGTGTTAGTTTCTTCTCACTCTCGTGTTTCTCTTGGCAGGCCATTCCTGATAAACATAATTTAACAGAAATGTCTTGGTTGACCAAACCCAGAAAGAAACCTGTTGTTTAGCAATGATTAGTCGCTCCTCCCCCTGAGGCCGCAAAATTTCCTGCACTATTTCCAATACCACAAGCACCCCGAACGTTGGAACCTCTACCTAGGAGGCTATATATCAACTTTTTGAAGATGAAGAGCCGAGGGTCATAGTAAGAGTAGCTACAACCGAAGATTCATTCCTGGTTTATGATACTACATATAGTGATCTGGCCAACTCATTCTTCCACATAATTGTTGCTCGGTCGAACATCTTGCCTTACATGGATATGATTAGATGGGTTATCGACCATCTAAACATTGCAGACATAAAATTTATGACCAAGAGGAACATGGTCATCGTCTCTTTCACCAACAAAGATTTGGCCCAAATGTACTAGCTACCGTCACCTCAAAAGAAACATGGTAAGGACTTCATTGAGAAATTCATGAAGGAAAATCAGGACGAGTCTGAGGTCATCAAAAGATGGAGAAGAGATGCTAGCAATCACAAGCGAGAGGATACGGGTATGTACTCTATATCTTGTCTTGTCGATCCCTATTGTTATGTTGTCACCATGATATGTAGATTATTTGGTTATGGCTAATACCCAAAATTTTTCAGACCAATGGTTATCCTTGATTGATGCAGCGTTCGATAGCTATATTATGGACTAGGGGACTATTCTATCTAATAATTTAAGTGTGAAAATCCTAGAATATAGGAAGAAATCGAGTTTTTTTTTTTCCTTTTTGAAAATATTATTCCCCCATTTTACATGAGTGCCTACGTAATGGATGCTATTTGCTTCACTTCTGATTTCCCATCCATGGGATGGAAATGGCCCATACAGGACCCTATACCTATCCACATCTATCATAGTATTCTCTGGGAGTCAAAATATCAGCCCCATTTCTACAAAATTTGCCATGGAGTTGTGCTTCTGATCCACCAATTTGTTTTTAATGAGAAATTCCCTAGAATTTCACCTAAAGCCAATAACCACCTCTTATCAGTTGGAAGATGGTTTGGACAAGAGTCATTTACCTATGTTCAAGTTTTTGACAGCATCGTGCACCCACATGTGTTACCCCTATATATTCCCGACAAGCTCCTGGCCCGAGTAATAGCCCATTAGACTGTGGGAAATGGCCCATCAGACAGTTTTTTCTGAAAATATTGTTCCCCCATTTTACATGAGTGCCTAAGTAATGGAAGATATTTTAATTACAGCTGATTTCTCATCCATGGGATGGAAATGGAACTTACAGGACCCTATGCCTATCCACATTTTACAAGAGAGTCAAAATATCAGCCCCATTTCTAGAAAATTTTCCATGGAGGTGTGTTTTCAATCCACCAGTTTGTTTTTAATGAGAAATGACCTAGAATTTAACCATAAGCTAATAACCACCTCTTATTAGTTGGCATATGGTTTGGAGAAGATTCCTTTACCTATATTCGGGTTTTTGGCAGCGTTGCGCACCCACATTTATTTCCCCTATATATTCTTGACAAGCTCCTAGCCCAGAAAATAACCTATTAGACTATGGGAAATGGCCCATCTAAGGTCATGAAAGATAATAAAAAGACAATGTGGCCTGTCTTTCCATTTCGTTGTGGTGTTTATTCCCTTGAGAATTTCAAGCATGCTACTAAGGAAATGGAGGAAATCCAACTTATGAACTTTCCAACCATTCCGAATCAACAGTTTGACCCCATTGATATTGCTAAAAATGTTTTATCTTAGGCAAAACTCAGGGAGTTCACAAATGAGCTTGAAAAGTTTGATGACCTGTTTGAGTCAGCCTTCGACTATGCAAAGGTTGAGAAAGAGGTAGAAGCATGGTTCAGTCCCAAAGAATTGATCTAGTTCAATCAATACAGGACTAAAAGGATTTCCCACTTGCCCACAGATTTGTTAAAACCCAATCAACAGAGCACAAAGTAGGAAAAATGAGTGAGCACATCACAGGTATTGGATGTATCTCATACAAAAGAGGCAGAGGCTTCTTCTTCTTCACAGGCAGAAGAAGTTCTAACAAATAAGAATATTGAAGAAATTTGGGAACATATTTCCAAACTATCTGATCCAAAAAATCTACAAACTCCTAAAATCACTGAGAAGACCTCGTTCATTGTTGAGGATTCAAAGGAACCTATGGACACTAATGATTTGGAGATCATCCCAATATTTCCGACCTCTGAGGTCATTCAGAAAATAGAGGAGATTTTGCCTCTTGATGTATTCTATAGTCCAAAGCATAAGGCAGTGGTCAACAAACAGAGGAAAAGGAGAAGAACTGAACAAAGCCAGAATTTGATCCCTAGCAATGCCTCCTTTCAAGTACTCTAGAAATATGTCCAAGTCACCCATGATGAAGACCTAGGAAGACTATCACAGTATGCAGGAGCTTATGCTAGTGCAACAATTGATAAAGCCTCAGAGGTACAACAAGTCCTTAAGGAGAAGGATGAGAAAATAAGGCAACTTGAACAGATTTTGGAAAGTGAAAAGCAGGGAGTCTCTCAACAATGTCAATATCAACTTGCACAATTTCAAACCAACTTTGATAACCTGAAGATTCAATATGAATTTGACATGAAAATCCAAGATTCCAAAATATAGGAGCTGCAACAAAAAACAGAGCAATTAAAGGCCAATCCAAAAATTGCAGAGTTCAAGAGAGAAGCAGGAGAGCTAAACAACCTACTTGCTCAATAACATGTTGTAGTTTGTCAAAAGTGGGCCATAATCCAAGACTTATGCCAATCAAGTGATTCACTTGTAGATCAACTATTCGATCTGATGACATATTATAGAAAACTAGAGGAAAAGATTTCCAACTTCATCGGTTGGCAGTGCAGCTCTAAGGGTCGACTGACCAATCTCCCCAAAATAGAAGAATCTCAGAAAGACATTGTCTTTCAAGAATGGGAGATTAGCCTCAAATGTGCTGAGATGGAAATCTATAGTGCCAGGGACATATCAAAAAACATCATTGAATCAATCAGTGATAGCCTACTACAGGCTAATCTCATTTCGGACTGCCCCGAAGATACCTTGCCCGATGTAAAATTGCTAACAAGGACATGGCAAGAAACATCAAAGAAGAAGACTGAGGGAATAAAGGCCCTATCAAAGATTGACTTGGAATGCCATTGGAATTTCCTAGTCAAACCTCATAGTTAGTGGTTGATGTTGAGGTTTCTTGCAAATACCACTAGTCATCTTCTTCCAGCACTCAACAATGTGTTATTCACTGCTCAGATGCACATTGATCCTCACCATCCTCTAGAATTGAAGCCGATGACAGACGTATGCAAGCTTTGGCAGCGAATGGAAAATCAGTCCTCCTCCTAGTCATGATCCAAGTTGTTATAACAACAAGCTATTATTATCTTGTATTTGATCTTAAGTGTGGTTTGTTTAAACCACCTGATGTTTTCTGGAACTTTTCTATATTTGAGTTTTGCTTTAAACTATAAATCCCCTTCAATGTTATGAAGAAGGGGTTATGAAGTTTTGCAAGAAATCTTTTGGTTTTCACTATTGTAGCTGAAAAGAAGTCTTAATAGAAAGAAGAACTACTCCAATTTTACTTATGGGCAAATTTAATGTGTATCAGGTACTACTATCTATATACTGATGCTATGTTTATGAGTTGACCTATTATTTTCTTTCAAGTTTGTCATATATATTATTGCACGCGATCAAACAATTATCACTATTGATGTGTTTTAATCGAAATATTTAAGTGTATAGATGAACAATGATATCTTATGTGTGCAGTGAATTATATCAATTAATTTAATTAAATTAGTTATCATTACTCGTTTTATATTCATAAATAATTTGATGATCTACATTTTCATATTATAAGTGAGATCTTCAAGTCACATATATAGAAGATATATAGTCCCAAGATCGATAATGTAAGGCCTTTAATTATATTTATTTATGTTTTATCTACATCCATCAACCTTTACACCTGTATATCTTTTATCTGTTTTCATATATCTTTTTAAAGGACACTGATCCCATCAACCCGTCAGAGCCACCATCTCAAACAAAAAAGGAGTTTCTCTAAGTTCCCGATTGGGTGTTTTTCCTCGATGTTGAGGCCGCGATTTTTGAGCCTTCAACATTTTTGGCACTAGAAGGAGGGCTTTCAGACTGTGAATGGAAAGAAGATCCACTCTTAAATTAAAAGGTCATTCAAAGAGTCAACCCCCCTCAAAATCACCACCAACTTCCAGATCACATTCCAAATCTCCAAATCCATGATCTGAAGTTGATCAAACAACCACCAAAACTCCTAACACAATTCCACTTTCAGATTCCCCTGAAGTTCAATCTTTAATCCATAAATTGGAGGAAATATCTATCTCTAGAGAGAAAATTGTTCAGCCAGACATATCAAAAGGAAGGGTTGCATCCTCTTTACAGTCTTTTGGTGTACTAAATAGATCCTAGAGTGAAAAGCTTGGGGTCAAACCTTTTGAATTTCCATTGGTCACTCATCTAAGAAAGAAAAGCACACCAGAAACTCACTCTTCTACTAGTGAGCTTACATCATCATCTCCTCCTCTTACTCCTTCTCTTGGTCCTACTTCATTTTCTACCTCTTTATCTTGTTCTTATCAACCTCTTATCCCATCCATTCCTCAAACAAAATTGTCTGGTGCAGTTGTAATTAGTAGCAACATGATGAATTCTTCATCTTTCGCATCTTCTACAACCTCCTCTATTGTAATAAATCCCAAGATGGCTAACAGACCATGGAACAATCCTGGGGTAGTTCAGATGGATCCACCACTACACCCTCTACCTAAACACCCAGAAACACGATTTCGTAAATACAATCATGATGATGGCCTCCTTGCAGAGGAACATCTTCATAATTTTATGTTGGCCATAAATTTAAATGGAGTCAATCAAGAAGATTGTGTTGTTAGACTTTTTCCTTATAATTTTGAAGGATCAATAGGATCATGGTACTTTTCTCTTCCATCTGGGTCTATAACTAGTTGGGATATGTTTGACGAACAATTCTTACTCAAATTTGGAGATAACTGAACCACCGCCACTTTGATTAATGATTTGTCAAATCTTAAAGCTAATCCAAGTTAGAAGATTAAGGATTTCAATTCAAGGTTTAACAAGCTGCTGAACAAAATCCCAGAAACTTCTAGACCTGGAGTAGATGTATAAGTTGAATGGTACATTAGTGCCCTTCCTTCAAACATTGCAATATTTGTAGATAGGGAAAACAAAATGTCATTATCTGATAATATGAAGGAGGCATTATCTGTAGAAAATAGAATCCTTGCCCTCGAGAAGAAAACAAATCTTGAGGAAAGGAAGAAAACGAAAAAAGTCTTTTCAAGGATGAACCAAAGAAGAAATCTCCAAAAGATCCTTTGATCTAGAAGGATTACAAAAGGTTCTCAAGACTATGTCAAAAACAATGGTAGAGATCAAGAAACAAGTTATTGAATCATCGAAAAAGCCTTTTTGGCCTTTTAGAAAAAATCAGCCATCCCAATCACAACCGTCTGCCTTCATTTCCAATGTAGAACCTGACCAAGATGATGATGAGGAAGAATCAAGCCTATTCGTTGAAAAGTCCCAAGAAGAAGAATTAGAAGAAGCTCATGGTTTGTGGGATTTTATTTTTTAATTTGAAAATAAGAAAGAAGAAGAAGCCCACATGTTAGTACGAGAAGTAAAGGACCTGTTGATACTCCTCCAACAAATCAAAAACAAAATTCTCTTGCTCCTCCTAAAGAAAAAAACATAGTAAAAAAACGCTTCCACTCCTTCCTCAAGTTATGATCGTACTACTTCTAAGCCTCCTTCTTCATCTAAAACCCTTGTAGTCTCTAATACTATTGAGTATAACATTGTGGAGGACATGAAGAAGGTTAAAGACAATATCTCCTTATATGAAGTTAGCAAGTTGAAACATCAACATAAATTCTTACTTAAGGAGTTAAATGCAATTATTGCATCTCCATTACCTACTGTTGTTACTTCAAAAACTTCAAAAGGAAAAGGTAAGCCTCCTAATGTCTCTTCAGATAAAGTTGACCCTTCATATGCTATTCTAATTAGAGATAGATCAAACCCTCATACTCTCTTGCTCTTGAATTTTGAATTTTTAAACAAAAATGTTCATAATTGTTTGGTAGATACAGTTGCATCATCTAATATCATGCCTTATGCATCTTGCCTTAAGTTGAATATATCACCCCAGAAATCTGTTGTACAAATTTTTCAATTAGATCTCTCAAAGGTTAGAGTTTTAGGGGAAACGACTTCTGTCTTAATTAGACCATCTTCAAACTCTAAGTTTTGTTGGATAAATGATATATTAATAGTTGACATTCCTGAGTTTTATGGTCTTATTTTGAGCAGAGAATGGTCTGAAAAGCTACATGGTTATTTTGCAACTGATTGGTCACATATGTGGCTTCCCTGCAATGGAAAACAAAATCAATTTTGTGTCGATAGAGAGAAGCATATGAAATATTCAATCACTAATTTTGATGAAGAAAATGAACCAGTAGTATTTTCAAATAACATCCTTGGAAACTATTCTTTCGAATCTTTCTTCGGAAATTTCCTAGCACAAACTTCTCCATTTTTAGTTGATTTTGTATCATCTCAAATCGAAAATTATTCACAAACAGATTCATCTAAGTGTATTAATATTGTAGACAACATTGTAAATAAGCATGATAATTTATTTTGGATTCTTTATTTTGATGGTTCAAAATCCAGCGAAGGTGCAGGAGTTGGTTACATCTTGGTAAGTTCTGAAGGTGAGAAAACTATGCTTGCATGTAGATTAGAATTTGACTATACCAATAATGTTGTTGAGTATGAAGCGTTGGTGCATGGTTTAAAAAAGGTCATTAGTCTTGACATCAAATACCTTAAAATGTTTGGTGATTCAGAGATTGTCATTAAACAAGTTAGAAACACCATCCACTATGTTTCTAGTCATCTTAAACATTATCAGTATTTGATTCAAGACCTCACTGCTAAATTTACTACATTTGACGTAGCTCCCATCCCAAGGATACATAATTCTAGTGCCGACCTCCTAGAAAATGTTGTTTCTAAACTCATTCCACTCGAGGATTTTAGCCCTGGCAGATTTTCAATTGAATTGATTTTTTGCCCCTCCATTCCAGATAATGTAACGAATTGCCATGTTTTTAATGATAATGATGATATTTTGAGTTTCTTAACATGAGAAGGTTCTTACTTTGATCAATTAATTGATGAATATGAGAATGACAAGATGAAAAATAGGTCCTCCGATGAAAATAATTTACCCAAACCTTTTGTTAAATTGGAAGACTTATATGACTTAAAGGATAGATTCAAAAGAACCACCAATTGCGAAACTCATAGTTCTACTTTAAGATATGAGTTAGTTAACATAGGATCTTATCATAAACCTTAGAATATTAACTTGGGCCTTTCACTCTCACCCGATGAAAGATCCACTTCCATTCATTTGTTGAAAAAGTACAAGGAGGTTTTTTCATGGGATTATGATGATTTGAAAACCTATGATACATCCATCATCCAAAGCACTATTCCTATGCTTCCAGATGTCAAGGCTATTCAACAGAAGCTAAGGAAGATCCACCCTAACTTGGAGGCTCAAATCAAGATTGAATTGAACAAGCTTCTTAAAGATAAAATCATTTTTCCAGTCAGACATTCCAAGTGGGTCTCAAACCTTATGCCTGTCATAAAGAAGAATGAAGACATTCAAATTTGTATTGACTAAATTAGGAATTTGAATAAAGCTTGTGAAAAGGACATTTTTCCTTTACCTCCAATGGAGCAAATTTTACAATCTATTGCTGGTTCTGAATTGATGTCCTTCTTAGATGGTTTTTCAGGATATAATCAAATACTTGTGCATCCAGATGATAGACTAAAGACCACATTTAGGACCAAGTCGGGGACACACATGCTTGCAGCACTCTGCGCCAATGGATCCTTTCATTGGTTTATTACGCAAATTATTTTCTTTAGAAGATTTTGGGGAAATATGAATGGCTCTTCACATGACTATGAGTCATTTCATGCCATGGTAGATCCAGTGATATTAGAGGGGGTGCAATTTTTTGCCAACATGATTGTTTTGGATTCTATTCTCGAACTTGTATGAGCCTTGTTAAGGTTGAAGAAGTCGCAAAGATGCAGAAGTAGACCGTTGGGCAAGAGTTCGTGTTTTGGCACATGGAATTGGATCTTTTTGCAATGTTTTATTCAATAAGACTCTGTCATGGGAAAAATGTCTGACAAATTTGGAGATGTAATTCAAACTACCCAAGAATATTTGTAGTTGAGTTTTATGAGTGATTCTGTCTGGAAGTTTATATATGAAATCAAGACTATGTTGCATAATGTAATATGATCCATATTGAATCACATATCCCCGTATCTGATGTAAGGATTTGATTTTGATGTAAAGTAAGATTCTCTCATATCCAATATGGAGGTATCACCAAACCCAGAACTGGGAGGATCTATAAATAGATGAAGATTAGGGAAGAGAGGCATTCGGGTTTTTGAGAAATTTAGAGAGCCTTTCTGCTGGAGAAGTAACTTGGTATTGCTTGAGAAGCAACTTTGTAATACTTGAGTAGAAATAATTGATAAAATTCTTCAAAAGGTAGATTTTACTAGAGATCAATTACTAGATGGAATAAAAACTCTTGGATCAAATGATTTGCATATTGCTAAAACTATTGATGTTTTAAAAAAAGGGATTAATAATAATTCCAAATGGGTTGGCAAAGTACATTCGGTAGCAGATAAGAATCAGGATATGATGACAAGCTTAAAATTGTCACTTGAAGTAGTAAAGAAACAATTTTGGGTTGTCTCTACTTTTTTTGAAAGTCTGAAAAAGAAAAACACTCCTCATCCTACTTTTAAAGCTACTACTTATTTCTCAGATCCTCAAGATCAATTGCCTTTCCATGTTGTTCCTACTACTCTTCAATAAAAAATGAAGAATCCTGGTGATATCATTTTTCCTAAACCAGAAACTACCTTTGTCTATGCTCCTATGGCTAATCCTGGCATGTTTTCTAGTCTAAACTCTTCAAGCCCTGGACATAAAATGACAGTTTCTGAGTGGTTGAAATCAGGAGATGATCCCGATACACCTTCTAGTTCTGATACAATACTCAACAAATTTGAAGCAGCACCCTCTGCTCCTCCTACTCTAGAATATTTAGAGTTTCTTGTGAATAATTTTTCTCCTCTTGATAAAGAAACTTTTCTGATAGCAAAAGACATTCCTGATCTGATTTCATTTTCCGATGAAGAAGAACCCAAAGATACAACTATACATAAAGTTACTGATAGAAGTTCTTGGAATTATTCTTGGTCACCTGCTCCTGATAAAAGAGATGTCATGAAACCAGAATATCATAAAGATTGGTCTGCTTCTTCAACATATTCATGGAATATTGACAATTGTTCTGAAGTAGAAATATTGTCTACATTGAGTTCCATGTTGGTTTGCTACCACACATATTTAGCAGATGACATTTATCCAATAAGTGCAACCAGGAAAATCATCAGTGGATTTGAAGGACTCCTTGATTCTTGGCTTAAAGAAGAAATTCATTATGATCCTGTCCTCATTCATTCTTGGGAAACATCTGTGGTAATGAACCCATATAATACTACATATATGGATCCACATACTTCATTACCTATGAATAACATGATTGGTTGCCTAATGCATGACATTCTTGTCAATTTTTGTGGTTATCCTCAGATCAATAATGAACTTTCTGCAGTCACACTTACGTCCATGAAGCCTACTAATATGCAAAATTTTGATGAATATTTTATGGAATATCTCCATAGTCTGCATACTGTTTCTTCTGACATGATTCTAGATCCCAAATGGAAAGAAATCTTCATTGTTTCTTTACCAAATTGGGTAACTACTGCCATTTTGAATAAGCTTCCTGGAAAGATTGGTGCCTATAAATTTGGTGTTATAAGACAAGCTATTAAGGCTGTCATTGTTTAACTCTACTCTCAGATGAAAGTTTCTCAAGCTACCACTAGCTCCACTAAACCACATGGCTATCAGCAACTATGTAAACAATGGCATTTACATGGCTCTAAAATTTTAGGGGGGTATGATCGTCGTCGCTCTAAAAAGAAAGATTACTCTAAGAAAAATTTTAGATCAGCAGAAAACAAAAAAAATCATTCATAGAAGGCCTCCCAGAGAATACAAAAAAACACGCAAGTTTAATCAAAGACCAAAACATAAGCAAATATTTTGCTTCCATTGCAATGAAAAAGGACATATTGCTCCAAATTGTCCAAAACTGAAAAAAGACAAACAACAATCTGGGAAGAAGAAACAATTTAGCTATAAGAATAGATCTGGCAAGGTAAATATTATTGATCTCCCTTCTAGCTGTGAAGAATTAACAGATTCAGAAAATTATTATGATCTAAATGACCATATACATGCTGTTTATGAAGAAGAAGATTCTGAAGTTGAATATTGCAAAGATCCACACTGTAATGAATGTTTTCAAGAACTCTGTGAATGCAGTGATCTTGACATTTGCAAATGTAATGCAGTCAAGATGTTCAGACCACTATCGAATGAAAGCTTAGATCATGATGAGGTTTCAAGAAATTATTTTACATAAATGGTTAATGCTGATGATCCAAAACTCAAAGAACTGTATAAAGGATTACTGATGACCCATCTTCAACAGTCCAATTCACAACAATATCAAGAACAACAAAAGTCACAGATAAATCATCAACATAACCATATTCCTTATGCAGCCTTATTTCCAGTTGATGGTCTAACATGACAATTTAGACAACAAACAATTGAAGATGATCTTCTTCAAACACTTCCTGCAATTAGTCAAGCTATCAAAGATCTCAGAAAATAAGTTAGAGAGAATAGAAGGCTATGCATTGAAGCACATCAGGGGAACAATATACATTCTTTACATGCACAACCCACAAAAGGAGAATCTTCGCAGACAGAACAAAAAGAACCAGACAGATAGCCTGATCCATATCATGATCCAATGAAAGGGATTTTCAAATCTAAAGACTTTGAAATTCCAGATGAAGAATTTGAAGATCCTAGATCTGGATTAGGAATGAATGCAATGAACGCAGATGTAATGTACTGTGTAAAAATGAAAATCAGAATTGGTTCTTCCATAGAATGGTGGAAGGTTCTAATTGATACAGGTTCAAGATCGAACATAGTACTGTAATTCCCTATCCTCAAAGACAAAAGACAAAGTTTCCAAGAGTTGTTACTGCAAGTGGAGAAATCAAGATAACAGAAGAAGCTATAATAGATGTCTTCGTTTCTCAATCTAAAGGAATTCAAGTTCATGCTCCATTAGTCATAGGGCTTGATTGTGCTATGTACTTAGGAACTCCTTTCCTGAGCAATTTCAGAAGACATGGAAGCACTTATGATGAAAAATCACAGAAATGGGGATATTTTCTTCTCTTCAAAGGTATAGATTATTTCTATCCTTTTATTCATTCCAATTCTCCTAATAGATTGACCAGAATTGACAGGTTACAAAATACCTTGGCAAAGATGATGAAGAAGAAAGAAATGCTCAAGATTGATGAAAATCTTCTGAAAGGCAAATTTGAAAAAGAAATAAGTGAGATCTCTCAGAAACTAAAATCTTGTTGTTCTGAAGATCCAAATTCCTTTTGGCATATTCATAAACATGAAGTAGAATTGCCTTTGAAAAAGGAATTTCATGGAAAACTTAGAAGATCAAAAGTAATACCGATGAATTCTGAACAACTCAGGTATTGTAAAGAAGAAATAAAATCCTTACTGTAAAAAGGTTTGATCAGAAAATCTCATAGCCCTATTGCTTGTTTTGGATTTTATGTCAACAAACATTCAGAGATTATCAGAGGAAAACCAAGATTGGTAGTAAACTACAAGCCTCTGAATAATATTCTTTATTATGATGCTTATCCCTTGACAAAGCCCTCAGTGCTTTTTTCTCAGATATCATAGTAAAAAATCATTTCCAAGTTTGATTTAGAGCCTGGTTTCTGGCAAGTAGGGATAAAAGAATAAGATAAGTGGAAAACAACTTTTTCAATACCAGAAGGACATTTTGAATGGAATATTATGCCCTTTGGACTAGTAAATGCTCCATCCGTCTTCCAGAGGATTATGGATGAAACTTTTGAAGGTATGGATGATTTCTTGAAGAAATATATTGATGATGTTCTAATTCATTCTGCAGATTTCCCTCTCATATAAAGCATCTTAATATATTCTACAAGAGATTCAAAGAAAAAGGTATAGTTTTATCAGATTCAAAAATGAAGTTATTTCTGACTATGATATATTTCTTGGGATATGTGATTTAATATGGATCATATTAAATTATGCAACATAGTCTTGATTTCATAGATAAATTTCCAGACAGAATCACTGATAAAACTCAACTACAAAGATTCTTGGGTAGTTTGAATTACATCTCAAAATTTGTCAGACATTGTGCTCAGGACAGAGTCTTATTGAATAAAAGATTACAAAAATATCCAATTCCATGGACAGAGGATTTAACAGAGGCAGTCAAAAGAATTAAAGGAAAAACTAGAAATATTTCTCCTTTAAGCACAATCAATGAAGAATGGCCTAAAACCATCATTATAGATGCCAATGATATCAGATGGGGTGAATTTTTTTGCCAACATGATCCTAATAAAAAGAAAATGGAATATGAAATTTGCTAGTATGCCTCTGGAATCTAGTCAACTACACAAAAAAATTGGTCCAGCCTAAAGAAAGAACTTAGAGTTGTTTGCATTGGCATTGCCAAATTCAAAGATTTTGTGATCTATAAACATTTTACAGTCAAAACAGATTGCCAAGCCCTTAAGTTTGCTATCCATAAATGTAACTTTGAAGATGCAGCAATGGTTAGATGGATAATGACATTGGCCCAATATCATTTTGATGTAGAGTTCATTTCTGGAGTTAAGAATTCCTTTGCAGATCTTCTCAGTTGGGAATTTTTACAGAGAAATGATTTAAATAATCTTAGATGTAACATCATAATAAGATTAGAAAATGAGATTCACATTGAATGTGCCGATGGTTCTCACACTTTGAATCTGCAGAAACCTCTACTTGATTATCAAGCATATTGGTTTCCAATGAAAGAAATCAAATATCGGCATGGAATTGGACAACATTATTTCTCATGGGATGATCAAATGAAAATAAATGATGAAGCTTTTGAAGCTTTAAGCTTTCTTCAAGATTTGAGAAATCTTGATTTCACATTACATAGAGATGTAGATGAAAATCTAACCTGCCGTGAAATCTACATTGATCACTTCCTATTGCCACCCAACCTTCAAAACTCTGAAGATCATGAATGCCAAGAGAAAGCCTGGTATACAGGTATGTGTTTTGAAAATAAAACTAACTCATTTTTCTATAATGTGCAGTTTTCTTTTAGATATCATGGGATGCAAGTTACACAAATCGAAGAACAAGACCCCACACCTGACTGGTTTAAAGAATGGTGGAACATTTATGGTATCAGTCCTCTATGTTTTTACCCTTTCTCTCTCTAGTTATTACAACTTCCTGGATTTACAGAACCACAGGCACATCAATCAAGAATTTTATACAAAAGGATTTTGGATATCAGCAATATCACCAATTATCACATGCTTGCAGCACTTCACGCCAATGGATCCTTTCATTGGTTTATTACACGAAATATTTTCTTAAGAAGATTTGGGGGAAATATGAATGGATCTTCACATGACTATGAGTCATTTCATGCCATGATAGATCTAGATTTAAATGCTTTTGGCCCACTACTTTTTCAGGACTAAGTACCAGAATATGCTGAAGTACCAATTTAGGAATGTGAGGAAGAAATTTACTCACAGTAGTTTAATAATGTCTCCTTGAATAGGTTCAGAGAACATCATTATTCTCGTGAATAACTAGAACATTTTGTCATTTTGTAATGTCTTTCTGTCTAACTTTGGTGGTAGACAGGTTTTTCGTAATGTTCCTTGGAAAAGAATCTCTTACAGTGTAATCAATTCGACATATATAATTAAATAAAGGGATAAGAATAAATATAAAATATTTTATGATTGAATTACTGTGCGGATGTCCTCTGGGTTACCCGAAAGAAGGATTCTCTCATATCTGATGCAAGGATTTGATTTTGGTGTAAAGTAAGATATTGTGTGGATGTCCTCAGGGTTACCCGAAAGCAGGATTCTCTCATATGCTTATTAGAAAATGCCTTTCAGATTAATTAATGTTGGAGCTACTTTCCAAAGAGCTATGGATATTTCTTTCAAAGGTTTGATTAACAAATTAGTGGTAGTGTATGTTAATGACATTACAATTCATTCCAAACAAAGAAGAATCATTTTCATGATTTGAATCAAATCTTCGAAAGATGTAGGAAATTTGGAAACTCCTTGAATCCCAAAAATCATTTTTTTCTCTTGACGAAGAAAAACTTATAGGTTTTAATGTCTCTAAAGAAGGGATATGTATAAACCCTAATAGAATCAAGACAATATCTAAAGTATATTTGCCTCATAACAAAAAGTCTATGCAATCCTTCCTTGGGCAAATTAATTTTGTCAAAATATTTGTCTCAAATTTCTCTCAAATTGTATTTCCATTACAAGTTATGATCAAGAAGAACTCAATTTTTAAGTGGGGACTCACTGAAAGAAAAGCATTTGAGGCAATAAAACAAGCAATCATTGATGCCCCTTCCTTATCAACCCCTGATTTTACTAAGCATTTTATTATTTATACTTTTTCTTCCCAATAATATTATGCATCAGTCTTAACTCAACCTAATGAAAAACAAATTGAGGCTCCAATCTCATTCTTTAGTTCAAATCTTCAGGGAGTTGAAATCAATTACTTAGAGCTTGATAAGAAAGCCTTTGCAGTCTTTAAATCCATAAAGCATTTTAGGTCTTTCCTCCCAAAGGCACACACTAAAGTAATCGTTCCTTTCCCCGTTGTTAGGAAATTACTGATACAGAAATAATTAGGAGAGAAAAGAGCCAATTGGGTTACTTCCCTGTAGGAATATGACCTAAATATTAAACCATCTAAAATTGTCAGAGGTCAAGGTTTTTGCAGGGTAATTACTGGAGTTGATGACAAGTCAGCTAATGAATATTCAGGTAATAATCTTCAAATCACACAGGTATTTCCCATTGACACTGGATCCCAATATTTAATCTCATTTTTTATTTAAAAAATGGTTATGCTCCACAATAGCTTAATTACAAGAAGAAAAAGATCTTAGACTAAAGGCTAATCAATATCAACTTGTTAATGATGTCTTATTTAGAAGAAATTATGATTCTATTTTGTTAATATGTCTAGAAAATTCTGAAGCTGAAAAGGTCTTACAAGAGCTACATGATGGACTAGCTGGAGGACAATATGGTGGAGACACCACTGCTCACAAGATCCTACATGTTGGTTATTATTGGCTGATTTTGTTCAAGGACACTCATGCTTATGTTATAAAGTGTAAAGACTTCCAAAATGCTACTGGAAAACAAAATAAACCAACATTACCTTTACAACTAGTTAACATTGAACAATGGGGACTGGACATAATAGGTAAGATTGTTCCTAACTCTTCCAAGCAACATAAATACATCTTGACTACTACTGATTACTTCACCAAGTGGGTGGAAGTTATACCCTTGAAGGTGGTCAATTCTGAGAACATTATTGAATTCATTGATCAATTTATTATTACCAGGTTTGGTTTTCCTTATGATTTAATTTTTGATAATGCATCATATTTTTCAAGTAACACCATTACTGAATTTGACCTTAGAAAATGTTTTAAATTGAAGTATTATGCAAATTATTATCCACAAGGAAACATCTTAGCAGAATCTACTAACAAAAACTTCATTAGAATAATAAAACGGACCATTGACCAAAATCAGAGAAATTGGCATAAAGCTCCATTCTTTCCATTATGGGCTGACATAATCACCAAAAGGCCTCTATAGGCACTTCTCATTTTCAATTAGTATATAGTAAATAAGTTAATTTACCACCTAATCTAGCTATACCATCACTAGCCTTAGTGCAATCCATTGAAGAAAACCCTTCCTCTACTCTTCAACGAAGAATATCTCAAATCCTTAAATTGGAGGAAGAAATAGATAAAGCTAGATAAGTCCATCCCCATCACCAACAATTGGTTAAGTCTGCATTTGATGCAAGTTCAGTTCAATTTTTTTTGTTTTGAAATTGGCAATCTAGTTCTGAAATGGGACAAAGCACATGAGGAGAAAGGCAAACATTCAAAGTTCCAAAGACTATGGCTAGGCCCATTTCAGATTGTTTAAAAACTAGGCCCATCAACTTTTATTCTACAATATATACAAGGAAAGAAGGATGCTCTTCCTGTTAATGGGCTAGTTTTGAATAAATATGTTTATTAAGGATACCTATCCTTTTGTAAATATGTAAATGATCATATGTATGTACCAATGTATTAGCCCTAACATTGTTAGGTAATACACATTTGTCCTCATATTGGGGTCTCTCATCATTAAAATTGGATTTGACTAATTAAGTGAGATATTTTTAGAAAGAAAATAATAACATTTAGATTTAGTTTTGAAATTATAACAAAAATCTGAAATCTTTATATCCATTAAATTGTGGATGTTTTATAACTTGAAAACTTAATAAAATCTAGTTATCCCTTGATTGATCATGAAAAAGGTTTTCCTTAAAAAAGTAAAGGCTATTATGAAGTTTTAACATCTTTTGACTTCAATTGTCATCCATTACTCTTAAGGAGTGAATATGTCTCCCCATCCACTAATATTTTTTTTTAGAGTGTAATTCAAAAATATATAAAACTTGAAAGATAAGAGGTCTCATCATGAGCCCACTTACCACGATCATGGGAAACCAATGATACTGAAATGATCAAATTGGCCAACAAACCAGGATAATGGCTTATGGGTATATAACAATAAGACAAGGGGTCTCATCACGAGCCGACTTGTTCAGTGTCATTATAACCCATGAATGGCATTGTCATAAAATGGCCACCAAACTAGGGCAATGACTTTCAGGCAAACTTTAAAAACAAAATTTTAGAACAAAATATTAAAAACACCTAAAACTTTTACTATAAGTGGATGAGAGACTGGTCTATCTCTGGTTAAATGGTAACCCTGTCGAGGCTATGGACGCCTGCTAGAAGCAGTGGCTCTTCCAGTGACAAATAAGTGTATCTTAAAATCTAAACTTCTGTAGTTTTTAACTTTATCTTTATAACTGATTAGGTGACAAAGAGGGATAACAAAGGTTCTCATCAATAAAAAATTTATGAGATAATTTACGAAATGATGATTTCTTTTATCCACAGTGACTATTATCAAACTAAACTTCAAGAATTTTTATCTTTCTAGATCTTCTTTTTTAATTGATTAAACCTTCATTTATTTTTAATATAGATAACTGTTTCGCTCAGTGTGTCGCCAATTGTTGTACTACTCAACATCCCCCCATTATAATTAATAGTAGAACTAATAAATAATGGGGACCCTTTTAAAATTTAGGATAAAACCCAAAAATTTCGAATAAAACAAGGTAATCTTAGCTTTATTATTTCAAAAGCTTGATTGAATTTAGCGATTTCCCTTATCAAAACACAAATATCAAAGCTTAAGCCTTTAAACATTGGATTTTACTTTAAAATATCTTTGGAAATATAATATCGGAGCTTTCCAACATTTCCTGGTCAGGTTTCCTAAGGCCTAAGCCTTAAAATAATAAAAGTGCTTTGTTTTACGTCATAACAATAAAGGTTTGATCCCACAAGAATTCCATGTAGCATATTGACATTTTCATTTTGATGTCCATGTCCGATCCTCCAATCCTCCAATCTCTGATATCCCTTCCTTCCTCCAATATTTGATCCTGCCAATACCATAACCTCCGATCTCCGATATTCATCTCACCTATGATCCCCGATCCCCGATATACTACCTGCCTCTCATTTTTCAATTGTCATATCGGGGTTTTCCTAATCAACATTTATCCTTTCAATTCCTCGATATGAAAACGTCGATGTGAAGCCTCCAATAATTATTCCTACCTATAACTCTAAGCTTCTATGCACTATAAGCTCATTAGAGGTAAATGATATCACATATTTTAACGATGCGATAATGAAATTTCGCCAATAAAGTTATCTGATATGTTGACATGTAATGTGGCCCATGTGAATTCATGTTTTATCAATAAATGGCCAAATGTGGAGAATTAATGGTTTTCGATATAATAAACGTCTTCATTATTGCTAACGATTTCCTAAGGTTTCACTCATAAAAGTCTTGGATTATTGTGTAATCAATTATGTTCTCTAAGTTATTCGCTTTGAGTGTTAGTTGCTAGTCACTCTCGTGTTTCTCTTGGTAGGCCAGTCCTGATAAACATAATTCAGCAGAAATGTATCGGTCGACCAAACCTTGAAAGAAACCTTTTGTTCAATAACAATCAGTTGCTCCTCCCCCTGAGGCCACAAAATTTCCTGCACTATTTTCTGATACCACATGCACCCTGGATGCTGGAACCTCTAATTTGGACAACATGTATCATATTTTCAAAGATGAATAGCCAAGGGTCACAGAAAGAGTAGGTACAACCAAAGATTCATTCCTAGTTTCCGATACTACATATAGTGGTCTGGCCAACTCTTTCCTCCATAGAATTGTTGCTCGGTCGAACATCTTGCCTTACATGGATATGATTAGATGGGTCATCAACCATCTAAACATTGCAAAAATAAATTTTATGCACCAGTTGTCGTCACCTCAAAATAAATATGATAAGGACTTCATTGAGAAATTCATGAAGGAAAATCAGGATGAGTCTGAGGTCATCAAAGTATGGAGAAGAGATTCTAGAAAGCATTAGTGAGAGGATAAGGGTATGTACTCTATAAATTTTCTTGTCGGTCCCTAATGTTATGTTGCCACCATGATATGTATTTTATTTGGTTATGCCAATACCAAGATTTTTTCAGACCAATGGGTACCCCTAATTGATGTAGCTTCTGATAGCTCTGTTATGGATTGGGGGATTATTCTGTCCAATAATTTAAGTGTCCAAATTCTAGAATATAGGAAGTTTTTTTTTTCTCTGAAAATATTGTTCCCCCATTTTACATGAGTGCCTATGTAATGGATGCTATTTGCTTCACTTCTGATTTCCCATCCATGGGATGGAAATGGCACATACAAGACCCTATACCTATCCACATCTATCATAGTATTCTCTAGGAGTCAAAATATCAACCCCATTTCTACAAAATTTGCCATGGAGTTGTGCTTCTGATCCACCAGTTTGTTTTTAATGAGAAATTCCTTAGAATTTCACCTGAAGCCAATAACCACCTCTTATCAGTTGGAATATGGTTTGGACAAGAGTCATTTACCTATGTTCAAGTTTTTGGCAGCCTTGTGCACTCACATGTGTTACCCCTATATCTTCCCGACAAGCTCCTAGCCCGAGAAATAGCCATCAAATTATGGGAAATGGCCTATCTAAGTTCACGAAAGATAATAAAAAGACAATGTGGTCTATTTTTCCCTTTCATTGTGGCATTTATTCCCTTGAGAATTTCAAGCATGCTACTAAGGAAATGGAGGAAATCCAGCCTATGAACTTTCCAACCATTCTAAATTGGCAGTTTGACCC
Organism: Pinus taeda; assembly: GCA_000404065.3. NCBI lineage: Eukaryota > Viridiplantae > Streptophyta > Pinopsida > Pinales > Pinaceae > Pinus > Pinus taeda. The sequence goes on along the minus strand of APFE030269537.1, from coordinate 449,273 downwards.
CATTGTTACTACCAAGGATGTTACAACTCAGGAAAAATTCAGGCGGTTCAAAAATGACCCTGATAAGTTTGATGACTTGTTTGAGTTAGCCTCTGACTTGTTGAAGAAAGCGTAACTAGGTTTGATCTTCATGATGACATGATATTTGTATTTGATGTAATAAAAGGAAATAAATTATTTTTGTAATCTTGCTACATGGGTTTCATGAGCAAGAAGTATCACTAGGTAAAAGACTTCTTCTTGATGTCTTTTAGGATTAATTGTATATGTCAAAAATTCATGTCATGTGTATAAAAAATATTCATGAGTTTATGTAAATATGTACAAGTCTTCAAGTTCTCTAACAACCCTCCAAGACCAAAATCAATGCCTCAAGATCAACCTATCGAAATCTACAAGTAAAACTTCAAGGAAATCTAAATGTCGGCTCCAAAATGAATTAAATATATAATGATCTGTTATGTCAGCTTGAAACAAGAGTCACGTTGGTTCATAAGGTAATGTCAGCTCATATATGGAACCCTCACCACTATAAATACCCATGAAGGGTTAGCACAATAATGGAAAGTGAGTAGCTGCAGTGAGGGCCACATCAAAGGGTTTGACTGCGCCTCGTTTGGGCTTTAGGTGCGGTCATAAACTCAGATGCCTAAGAAGAAAGAAGATATCACATTTTCTAAGATGACAAGTATAGGTTGCAGGAAGGAGTATCGTGTATAGGAATGAGGGCTTCGTTTTGGGCGCAGGCAGCATGATCACATGCCACCGTAGGCATTCAAGGACTCGGGTAAGGGAGCTGCAGTCAAGAAGGCAAAGAGCACACATTCAAGATCTTGCATGGAAAGGTAGGGTCTGACTGCACCTCAGCTAGGGTATTAGGCACAGTCATGACCATAACTCATAAGCATAATATAGACACAGATCAGATCAATATACTGCCTATGAATCAATGCTTGGATGGACAAAGAAGTATAGATTTCGGATGTGGTTAATGCAGTAAGGTTTAAAATTCATGGAGATATAATCCTTAGTATGGATAAGGTATGACAAGTATGTAGTCATGGATCTGTTCTATAGATCACATCTCTATCTATAAGGAAAAGGCAATACCAAAGCTCTAGCAATCTGATAATGCAGGGATGTAACTAGGTCTATTCAATGAGAAGTAGTAATAACTGTCTCAGTAATGAAAAGGATATAAGATACAGTCATCATGATGAAGAATTTGTTGACATAATGGAATGAATTTAATAATGAAAGCATAGATATCAAAATGAAGATCTCAATGATACTGTAGCAATGACTTTAATGGTGCAACAATGAGGATGATCTTAGCAACAACAAAAAGGAGGATTGATATCTTGGTCTTGGAGAGGCCGAGTGTGTCAAGGGTCATGGTCTTGGTATTCTTCAATTGAATCTCTATAATAAGAATTTACACATGGGTTTTCCTCTCCAAGAGGGACAGGTTTTGGCCCTGGCCAAAAGCCAAAACATTTGTGTTCTTGTCTCTTTTGTTTTTTATAGCAGTTTGATGAAGTTAACATACACATGCTAATAATGAAGTAACCATCAAGCTAATGTAAATTGTTTAATTGATTCACAAATTGTTATCATGTAATGGAGAATCATCTTAATTATGCATGCCCTAGATTCTTCAACATGACTATGCAAAGGTTGAGGAAGAGGCAGAAGCGTAGTTCATTCCCAAAGAATTGATCCAGTTCAATCAATACAGGACTAAAAGGATTTCCCACTTGCCCACAGATTTGTTAAAACTAAATCAACAGAGCATAGAGAAAGACAAAGGAGTGATCACATCATAGGTCTCAGATGTAGCTCATACAAAAGAGACAAAGGCTTCTTATTCTTCACAAGCAGAATAAGTTCTAACATATAAGAATCTGGAAGAAATTTGGGAACAATTTTCCAAACAATCTGGCCCCAAAAATCTACAAACTCCTAAAAACACAGATAATACCTTGTACATTGTTGAGGCTTCAAAGGAACCTATGGACACTGGTGATTTGGAGATCATCCCATTATTTCCAACCTCTGAGGTTGTTATGAAAATAGAGGAGATTCTACCTCTTGATGTATTCTACAATCAGAAGCATAAGGCAATGGTCAACAAATAACTGAACAAAGCTAGGTCACTTTGGTCCCTGGAAATGCCTCCTTGAACTAGAAAGATTCTCAAGTTACCCCTGTTGAAGACCTAAGAAGACTATCACAGTATGCAAGAGCTTATGCTAGTGCAACAATTTATAAAGCCTCAAAGGTCAATAACTCCTTAAGGAGAAGGATGAGAAAATAAGGAAACTTGAATAGAGTTTGGAAAGTGAAAAGCAGGGATTCGCACAACAATGGAAATCTCAGCTTGCACAATTTCAAACCAATTTTGATAACCTGAAGATTCAATATGAATTTGATATGAAGAGCTAAGATTCCCAAATATAGGAGCTACAACATAGAATTGAGAAATTAAAGGTAATCCAGAAATAATAGAGATCAAGAGGAAGCAGGAGAGCTAAACAACCTAATTTCTCAATAATAAGTTTTATTTTTTCAAAAGTTGGCCATCATTCAAGACCTATTCCAATTGAATGATTCACTTGTAGATCAATTATCCGATCTGAGGACATGTTATAGAGAAGTAGAGGAAAATATTTCCAACTTCATCGATTGGGAGGACAACTCTAACGGACGATCAGTGAATCTCCCCAAAATAGAAGAATATCATTAAGAAATTTGTCAGACCAAGAGGTATCTCCTCAAATGTAATTGTATTATTCATTTAGGTTGTTCATTATTATATACAAGAGGGAGTGACTATTCAGTTCATCTCTTGATGACTCTCCATTTCCTCTATTATTTATTTACACTAATTACAACTGTTCACCCAATCCTTATGATTATGTGTCAACATTCCCCCCCTTAATCTGAAGGGGTGTTGGTGAGTCCAAGCATCATTCTGAATCTTTCAAGTTTTTCTCTTCCAAGCGCTTTGGTGAAGATGCTTGCAATCTGTTCATTAGTGGAATAGTGGTGAAGATGGATTGTTTTGGCCTCAACATGATATTTTTTTTTTCTCGGTAACAACTATTTCTATTAACTGGTAAACAAAATATTTTTACAAGAGGTGGCGGCTGCAAGGGCAGGAGCCCGCAAGCCTTGTACATTAAAAAACTTCCCCATTACTGTAGAAACCGGGGAGTCTCAAAAAACAAACAACCAATTCTGTTGGCTTTACAAACATGCCAAGAGAGATAAAACAAAAGATAAGCATAGAAACATAGCTGAGATCCCGGGTCCAAGAACCAAACATACGCCGCGGCGAGGAGAGACCCAAAACTGGGCAATGCTTCCGGAGCATCCACCAGAGAGCCAAAAAGAGCGACCCAAAGTACCAATTGTTCATTTTTCCTCGTCCCCCTGTGTCTCCTCGGCCTGCAGACACGCGTCGTCCTGACTGAGCACTTCTTTGTCACCCAACACGTTGCCCTCCTGCATCTTGTCGGTGTTTCTAGCCTCGGGGTCCATTGCAAAATTAACACAGTCAACCAGGGGAGGGATTAAGGGTCGCGAATCGACTTGGATAACTGGTTCAGCCTCCCTTTTAACATCCATGGCATTCTTGGCAAAGGAATGCTCACTACTGTGAGAGGAATTGGGGTTAATGCAAGAGATAGGGGGTACCTGGTTAACTTCTTCAGACATGAGGATGGTAATCTGGGCTGAAATCAGAGGGCGGTTCAGATTACTTTGGAATTTAAAATGAGTAGACTGAAAGGAACTGTTTGGAATTGGATGGCAAGAGGGATTGCTGGGAGGAGGATCCTTAGGGGAGGATGTGAGATTAATAGTAGTGAGCCGCGGGGTGGGCTAAGGGCGAGCGGAGGGACGCTTGCTGCTGCCAGGATGTTCACCTGAGCAGGTGCGTTTCCCTGGACGCTTCATAATGCTGACAGTCACCGAAAACTCAACAGAGCCAACACTAAACCTAGAATTCTGCCTCAGATGAACCGAGGGCACAGAATTGAATCGAAAATCAGAGAAAAACACGGATGAAGCACAAAACCGAGAGACAGAGCAGATGTAACTTATGTGACAACGAATAAACCACTTACCCCAGGCCACCGAAGGGTTTCCAGTGCGCAGCACGCAGGTAGAGTGAAAGCGCTGCAGATTCGAGCCTGAACGAGCTCGAATTTCTCCTCTGAGACTAGACGCCCTCTCACCTTCGCATTCAGTCCTCAAAACAAACTGAACACCATAATTCTGAACCAACGGAGTGGTAAAATTACCGAGAGCCTCCATGTAAATAACAATCAACAGGTTGCGTCGGGCTTCGGCCTTCATTAATGGCACTGTCCTGCTCCGTCCGACGGCCATAAAGACATTCCTCCCTCCTCCAGTCGAGACCTGGGGCTCCACGATGCAGAGCAGGTGGCAGTACGCAGGGTGGTAATGCTGCATGAATGCCATTTATGGCAAGAGGATCACCCAGATCCGGGACTCAACATGATATTGAATCAGATGATATTTTGTATTGATGTGCTTTGTTCGATCATGGAACTTTTGGTTCTTGGCAAACTTTATTTCCGAGGTATTGTCAATCATGAGTGGAGTCGATTGTACTTGTTTTACCTGCAAATCTTCAAGAATTTTCCTGAGCCACACAATATCTTTTATTGCCTTAGCTGCTGCCACATATTCTACCTCTGTTGTGGAATCTGTTGGAACTAATTATTTGCGTGATCTCCAGGAGACAGCTCCTGATCCAAGACTCATAGCATAAATCGAAGTAGATACCCCAGTTTCTTTGTCTCCATCGAAGTCTGAATTAGAGTATCCAATCAAGTTGAAGTCGCCCACCTGTGTATACTTGATTCCAAAGTCTTGAGTTCCCTTCAAGTACTTTAGAACTCTTTTTGTAGCAGACCAATG
>APFE030269537.1:432622-443488 GCA_000404065.3 Pinus taeda | reverse complement strand
ATTGTATTGTTGGGTGATCTTGCTTTTCATGAGGTGAAGAGGGCTTTGATGCTGGGAGGATGATGTTGGATCAGACCGCTGGGTTGTAATCCTCTCTTCTACTATTAATAAAGTTCTTTGAGTTTTCCTCCATACAATCGTGTATTTGTGAATCTTGTTATTTGTGAATGCAATTGTATGTTCAATGTATTTTTGATTCTGCATTGTTTATGATATTACAGATCGATATGCTTTGATGGTGTTTTGTTACTTTGTCTCTATAGGTATTCTCTAAAGCTCGACAAGTAGGAGAGGAGTTGCAAGCTCTATCGAGGAAGAGAGAAATCAAGCAAGGAGTCAAGTGGAAGATCCATGTTGGTCCTATTTGCTTCTCTCTTATCTATCATACATAAAGGAAATCACAAATTGCTTTGATTGTTTGTTTCTAAGATAGCTACCAATCTTAGTGGGACTAGCAGATCGAAAAGACACTAGTTTTCCTAGAAATAAAATGGCGACTCCACTGGGGAGCGAATAGTTTGTTTTTTTGTTATTGTTGTTTGATTTATAAACTACAGACAGAGCCTGAAGTTAGCCAGATAGCCTTCAAACTCCTCTTACTATGCAACTGCAAAGTAGATGAATGCTGCTTCAGTGAATCTCCAGGTTGGTTTATGAACTGAACATCTGACTTACAAGCATTATAAATGCCCTTGTTGTAGCTCAATAAGCTCCTAAGATCATACCCCTATACTTTTCTTTTTTACTGTACATCATAGCTCAACTTAAATCACTGAACTCAGTTGCAAATTTGAGCAAAAACCTACCTCAGTCTCACTCCCTGGCCCATTGCACTGTCTGTAACTGGAAACCAGTATGCATCGCACCTCCCATGTGTAGTAGGTGAGATGCATCCCTGTTTCTGAGAAGCACAGGTACGATGACTAAGTAATACTATTTCTCTCTTTGAAATTTGGGTTTTTCCTCCTTGTTTTCAGCTCTATTCAGTTGTTTTGCTACTTATGATCAACATCTCATTGCTAAAGCCTCCTTCCTTTACATTATTCAACCTCCATTGATTAGGATTAGTAAATGTTTTTATGTATTTCTCCATCATTTACAGTTCTTCTTCAAAAAGTAGCTCAATCAAACTATCGTTTTGATGCAAAAAAGTGTCGTAACTGTCATTTTGAGTCAAAAAGAAGAGTGTCGTAAAGTCTTCCTCCTCTAGATAGTCGATTGTACTTTTGTCATTGTATTTTATTTGAATTGTTAATATTTGAAGTGTTGAAAGCAATTTTCTATTCGAAATCGAAAAGTGTCGTTTTAGTCTTCCTTTCATTTTGAAAAGAAATTGTCGAAATGTCGCTTTGAATAAAAGAGTTCAGATCTGTACTTAGTTTTCCTTTCTTGGCATTCGACACATTAAAAGGTACGAAAAAAAAATACATGCATTTGCATTTGCATTTAGACTGTGTGCGAAAAATGATTTAGGAAAAGTGCATTTAGTGTGTGCTCTTTGCTCTCTGTTGAAAGAATCGTAATCTTCTTTCCTTAGTAGCTAGGATTTTCATTGCTAAAAAATAAACGACTATTTATCATTTTAGATTGCATATTTAGGAATTTTACATCTCCATCATGCGATGAACCTTGAAAGGCAAACTTCTAAGCAAGATCAACTCTAAAATAAATTTCAATGAACTTAACAACACCTTGGAACCTAATGCAACACATCTAGAGGTCTAGGCTAGAGACGTGTTCCGGCGTCGTAAAACCTGGTAACTATCGTTTTCATCAAAGGTTGGGTGATTCCTCCTCTTTGATATGACAAGTGCAAGTACGAACTTGTGCTCCCCGTACCATCAAGTATATATTAGGAGACCACAATAGGCTTACATCCTTTATCCATAGGAAGCCATGTCTGCCTCCCTATCGATCGCAATGCACTGAACACAACATTCAGGAAGATTGACTGCCATACATAAGTCCTTGGTAATTTCTCTTTAATTTACCACCAAGGTGTATTTTGCAGTTTTGCGATTGGTTTGGTAATCCCTCTGTCTAGATTTCCAGAGTAGTTACTTTCATTCCTTTTTGACTCCTTAAAAGAAAGGTCCATTTGAGCACTTGTCACTTCAGGCTCATTAAAAATCGAAGGAGACTAGAGTCATCTTTAGCTTTTTGTTGAATCTTAAAAATTGAATAGGCAAAGTTGTGTCAAAGAATCATTGAAAAGGCAAAGTTGTGTCAAAGCATCATTAAAATTTATTTAATTCAGAATAACATTTTCCCCTTTTTAATTTTGAGTTGATTAAGTAATCCGCAATCGTGGAAGAAATTCAATCAAAACCCCGTCATTCGCGGAGACTAGTGAGTCAACCATCTTTGACTCCGTAAATGAAACCATTCCAAGCAAAACGGTCTCATTTAACTGAGTCCAATTCTCCTGGTTTATTTGAAACTTGTGTTTTAACATCATCAAAGACTACAGTTACTCCAATCATTTCTGGCACATTTGCCTTTATAAAAGAAGTTCTGCAGTTACCAGAGGACATTAGAACTGATCCTAGTGTAACGGTAGACACTCCTATACCTGAAACAACTCCATCTAGGGCTGATCCAGAAACTGAAGTTGACTTACCTGAACATCTGGAAGTGGAGTTATAGAATTCAGAAGGTGTTACCCCTCCAGTATTTGTCACTGCAGAAGCTATACCTTCTTCGACTCTAGAAATATTTTACGGACCTAATGGTCTACCTCTTCCACCTGGACTGATTGCTATAGAAGAGATTGTAGAGGACCTTCCATCCAGTACCCCATTGCATTTTGGAACTAGGATCCACTTATATCCTTCTATTCTTGAAGTTAGTTCTTTTAATCATCCTTCATCACAAGTTCCTGTCGAATCGCTAGGAAATCTTTTGGATAGACTAAATATGTCTGAACAATCATCAAAATCTGGGACTATGTCATCTGATACAGCCATAGAAAAACTTCATGCTGCCACTCCTACGATGTTTTCTGGTATACCACTTGTCCCAACTAGTTATCAATCACTAGATGGAGTCCACTCAGGGACTATTTCTTCAACATGGTCTGTTCCTATTTGGCATTTCTTATGTTGAAACTCAGCAAATTGATCTTGCATACCAGTATCAATTTGGGTAGACTAGTCTTCAAAGACCAAAATATCCTTTGAACACTGGATTTCCGCCATATGGAGGACAGTATGCTTTTTCATTCTTCCCTCCTAGAGAACAATCATATGAGAGTTCACAACAAAATTAAGGTCAAACTAGAATTACATCCAACGGTTGGGTACCAATACTGCCTCAACAACCAAGGGTTGTATATTCAATGCAACCAGCCCAACCTGTGTCGAATATTCCCACTACACCTGTTATTGTGACTGTGTCACAAGTACAAGCACCACCTATTGTGTGTTAACCTAAACTCTCGCAGGTTACAATACAACAACCTCTTTTCTTCGTAGCTCAATCACAATCTCAGGTTAGTGCCTCCTTACTTGGAATGACTCAGGCTCAAACAGGTGTTATCACCCCGCATCTTGGTCAATCATCCAGTATTGGCAGCAGCAAATGGTTCGACAACCATGGCTGGTACAATATCAACAACCACAATTCCAACAAATTTACCGAGGACCTGAGACACAAGGCTTTATAAGTAATGGACAATCACATTTTCAAAATGGTTATCAATGACCATACTATACTGGTTACATCCATCAACCTTATCAAAGTTACCAACATTAGATACATTATGGGGGTATGAAAAGACCTACTGCTCAAGCGATCCCATATTATACTAGGTATGCTTCGCCAAACCTGAATCAACAATTTCCTTTTATAGCAACTCTAGAATTACCAGATTTGAACCGGTTGACGAATGATCCAATTGCTTACGCCCCTTGGTGGCTAGTGATTCCTCATAAACTTCCCTCTGATGTTCCTAAATTCAATGGAAATCCAGGTGAAGATCCATCGAATCACGTAATGAATTTTCATTTGTGGTCCTCATCTAACACCCTAAATGATGATTCGATTAGGCTTTGCCTTTTTCAGCGAACGCTAACTGGTCCAATAGCGAAATGGTATATCGAATTGCCTAGAGCTTCGTTTGATAACTTCAGAACCCTTGCCACTACCTTTCTAACCCACTTTCAGTTACCCATAAGGTACGAAACAGGGGTATAACTCCTTACCAACTTTAAATAGACAACAACCACTCACATATCTGATCATATTCATGAGTGGCGACATCGTCATCGAATGGTAAATATGTATGTTCTTGATCAGCTTCTAGCTGAGTGGTTTATTATTTCATTATTGCCTTCTATTACAGAAGATGTGGTGAATGGAGGAGTCGTCACTGAAGAGCAAGTCATTGCTCGTGCTCAATATTTATACTTGATCTATACTTAGTCTGGCACACTCTACGACAAAATTCCTGATGCTCTTAGACTAGAATTTTCCGTTCCTCCCCCTCCTAAATCAAACAGGGACTCTCATGCTGGTGATGGCGTGATTGGTACCTCAAGTATGCAAACTGCAAAGGCTCTATCTGGTAAAACCCTTACAGTTTCTAGTCAAAAAACAAATGAAAAACTTCTTGCCTCGGAGGTTAATGCTGTGTCATTTGACAAGGGAAAAGAACCAAAGCAACCAGGGGCAAGAAGAAAGGGAAAAACAAAAAGAAGAAATAGGAAGATTTGATTCCTGAGAAACCTTTTGGAAACCCTACTGGGCGAAAGAAACCTAATCAGCCATGTTTAATATGTAATGAGGAACATTATACGAGAGATTGTCCACATCGAGCTGAGGTCACGAAATTTTTAAAAAGTACAAGTACCTCAACAGTATTGACTGATCTGTTTCCAAACCTAGAAACTAATTTGGTTGCTATCGATCATGCTTCCCCATCCCAGGTGCTTATGTTATCCATATCGAAATAGCAAAATGATGCTTTGATATCGATAAGGAATAAATATTATGGGAAACCACAGTCGTTGAACAACAAGGCTATAGATCAACCCAGTAGTTTGACAACAACTTTGCTAGAAGTTGTTCTGCCAATCATTACTGAACTAACTATAAAGTTTCCAAAAGGAGTAGTACATAAATCGACATTTAATCCTCATGCCCGAGCATCACAAATTTATAATATAGTGGAGGATCTAGCTCAATCGCCATTCGCTATGTCGACACTTGAAGTATTTCAGAACTGCCCCTCCCAAAAGCAGGCTTTGTTATCAACACTAGGTGGGATCGATCCAACGGATTCCAATCTTGTGGCCTTTAACCATAAAGGATACGAACCTTAGTTATTGGCCCAACTCACTTTCCTTATACAAGTAAAAGCCCTCTATAAATATGTTCATCGAAAAATCATTGATGAGGGGGCATCTACCTGTATAATGTCAATGAGTTGCTAGAAAACTTTAGGCTCACCACCCTTGTCACGATCATCAACGAAATTAAAAACATTTGATGGAAAACATACATACCGTATGGGATATTGAGTAACTTGCAAGTCAAACTAGGGGGCAAGACAGTAGAATTTGAAGTCGAGGTCATTGATGGAAACCTTGACTACAATATCTTACTGGGTAGGCCCTGAATTTATGCTATGGCTATTGTTGTGTCAATCTATTTTAGAAAGATTTCATTTCCCTTCCAAGGAAGAATTACAATCGTTGACCAACTAACCTTTTTCCCCAATAGTTCACAAGTTACTGGAAGCATTCCAATGATCCATGGAAGCTCTCAATCGCTTCAAAATGTCAGAGTAGGTCTCCTAAAAGACCGCGCCTTCATGGGTACTTTTTCCCTCCCGTCTCCGAGTAATCTGGCGGAAGTGGCCACAGTGGAAACCTGTCATATGATATCTTCTACATCATCAAATATTAAGAAGAACTATAACCATTTTGATAGTATGGATCATCATGAGGTGTTGCCCCAAGCCCCATACAAATTTTGCAGCAATCAATTTTCTGGGCCTGGGCGGAAAACCCAAATCAACACTCATCGATTGTTTCGGTAGATAGGTCTCTAGAGTATGGCACCTCTTCCGATCCTTGGTCTCGTATACATTCTACAGACGAAGGAATCATTCAGTCAATACACAACGGCTTCGACCGGTTCACCCGAAGAAAGCTGCTGCCATTAAGGCAAAATTTGAAAAACTTTTACATGCTAGTTACATTTACCGTGTTCCTCTCACTGGTTACGTATCGAATATTGTTCCTGTGATGAAAAAGGAAGGAACGATTAGAGTGTGCGTCGATTATAGGGATGTAAATCAATCTTGTCCGAAAGACAACTACCCTACACCCTTCATCGACCAAATAATTAATGAATGTGCTGAATGCAAAATATTTTCATTCATGGATGGATTTTCCGGATACAATCAAATCAATATCTACCAACAGGACTAGTTGAAGACTGCATTCATATGTCCATGGGGCACATTCGCGTACCGTAAATTACCTTTCAATTTGAAGAATGCAGGGGCAATCTTTCAGAGGGCAATGAACTATGCTTTCCATGACATCAAGCACATCATTCAATCGTATCTCGACGATCTACCAGCTCATTTGCAAAAGCGAACTAATCATCCACAACATTTGAGAGCCATATTTCTACATTTCCGACACTACAAGATATGACTCAATCCGCACAAGTGTGTGTTTTGTGTTGGTTCTGGTTGATTACTTGGTTTCGTAGTTTCTAAGGATGGAATTTGACTCGACCGATGTAAGGTTCAGGAAATACTTGACATGCCTCCACCTTCAAATTTTCTTTAGACTCAGAAACTCCAAGGGAAAGAAAACTTTATAAGAAGGTTCATTCCAAATTACGCCGAACTTGCTAAAGGTTATACGCGTCTTTTGAATAAAGAAGTACCCTTCAACTGGGATTAGGTTGCGCAAGATTCCTTTGATGCTTTAAAAGTTTCCCTGGTAAAAACATCATTAATGTATGCTCCTGACTATCAAAAATAATTTAACCTATATCTCACCGCTACAGATACAACCATCACCATGGTTTTAGCACAAGAAGACAATGGAATAGAACATCCTGTGTATTATTTAAGCCATAACTTAAATGATACAGAAATAAAGTACTCCTATGTTGAAAAGCTGGCTCTAGAAGCTATTCAAGCAGTACAGATATTTCAACACTATATACTCTTTCGCAAAACCACCATTTTGTCAGATTGCAATCCTATGACTTACATTCTGTCACGTCAATTACTAGGGGGCAAATATTCCAAATGGATAGCCATTTTGCAAGAGTTTGATATGGAATTCACCAAATCCAAATCAAAGAAATCTCTCATCTTCGCGGAGTTACTTTGTGACCTCCCATCATTGTCCAACGATTTAACATCTAAAGCATTGATCCTGGATGAGACTCTGTTTCTGATATCGTCAAGCGATTTGTGGTACAGAGATATACTGGTCTATCTCCAAACCCAAACTTTTAGGCAAAAGACCTCTTTCTTTGAACAACGGCATATTTGATACCAAGTCAAAGACTACATGATCGTCGGTGATACACTTTACTGTCGTGGTGTCGATACAGTTCTACAAAGGTGCTTCACGCATGAGGAGGCCGAAAAAGTCCTGAATAATTGTCATTAAGGTGTGTTTGGGGGGAATCAATCTGCTTACGCTACGACACAAAATATCTTACAAGCTGGTTACTTTTGGCCTACTATATTCAAAGATTGCATAATTGCAGTTAGAAGTTGCCATGCTTGTTAGATTTTCGACCGCAAAACTAGATTACCACCTACACCGCTACATCCAGTAGTTGTTTTGGGCCATTCACTAAATGGGGCATATATTTCATGACATGTAATCCCACCTCAGCCGGGGGGCATGGGTATATCATAGTCGCGGTCGACTATTTTACAAAATGGGCCAAGGCGATGTCTACATTAAACAACAACGGCGAAACGACTGCTCTTTTCTTTTTTAATCATGTAGTCTCTAGATTTGGTATCCCACATGCTATAGTCACAGATCATGGGTCTCATTTTCGAAATCACATGATGGTTGAATTGACTGCCAAATTAGGATTGTCCCACGATAGTTCTACTCCATACTATCCGCAAACTAACGGATAAGTTGAGGCGATCAACAAAATCCTTAAGCGCATGCTGCAAAGGATGAATGGAGTCCACAAATGGAACTGGCATTTAATCCTATACTCAGCTCTGTGGGCATATAGGACATTAGTAAGAAATGTGACCGGATTTACTCCCTTTCAGTTAGTGTATGGTTTGGAAGCTGTCTTACCGATTCAGTGCGAAATTTCATCTCTCAAGTTCACAATCGATCTACTTCCTGAAACTTCAGAAGAAGAGGCTTGTTTCTTGGAACTAATCCACTTAGATGAAACCCATTATGATGCCGCATTGGCTAACGAAGCTCATAAGAAATGTATCAAGATGCAATTTGACAAAAATGTCAAGCCTCGTGTCTTATCAGAAGGTGACCTGGTCTTGCTGTACAATCAGGACTCTGACAAATTGGGAGCAGGTAAGTTTGAACCATTATGGATGGGCCCCTACATTGTTAAACGAGTATTAGCAAAAGGAGCCTACGAGCTGGTAGATTACGATGGGATTCCACGGTCGCAAACCCGAAACAGGTTGTATCTTAAGCGTTACTATGCTTGATTAAGTGTAGTAATCTCTTAGTAAATATGAACCTATCTTCTACAGCCTAGACCATTTTTGCTCCAAGTGGCGAGTTAGTGAGTTTCAGGGGGATATGTATTGGTCGATCAACGAACAACATCACTGAGTATAGCGCGTTTATGGAGCTTCTCTTTGATACCATTTCACATGGCATACATCGACTTGTTGCCAGGCTAGATTCGCAACTCATCATTCTACAACTTACTGGCGTCTATTCCATTCAGAACCTAGCTATCTATCATATATTCCTAAGAGTCAGGATTTTGGAAAGGCAGTTTGATTCCATTCAATATTAGCACATTTCCAGAAACTTAAACACATTAACTGGTTCATTAGCAAATTATGTGTTAGACAGACATTTTCAATATTTGTAAAGAAAGCATTTTACATTAACATTTGCATTAGGATTGCATAAATTAACTAAGATAAAACTCTGAAAACCAAAAACATATAACTGTTTATAGTTTTTACAAAATGTTTTGTGTCAAAGACAAAATCGGTCATATGACCCAAAAACTCAAAAATGCAGAAAAACATCCTGGACTAATGATGCTGGTGATAACATGTCATCGCCTGTGCGATCATACACAAGAGCCTAGTCCAGCGACTCGGCACACCAGTAGTATGGCGCTGTAACCTTAGAGGTAACTCGTTGCTCCTCACATCCTGAATACCAAGAGTGAGACCCTTGATTTGATCCTGCAACATTGCTAGGGTCTCCGCTATGTCCAGATCGTGAAGGACAACCCTCCCTACCGCCTCTCCTGCTGGAGCATTAGCTGCCGCCCTTGGGCGTGTCGCTAGTCGCACTGGCCAAACATTTGCACACATATACGAGTTTGATTAGTCTTGATAACATTTAAAAACACAAAAACATTATAAAACTGATAAACAAAGACATGGTCAAATCATTTTACCCACAACACTCCATTGTTCCCCAGTCGGTAACGCCAAATCTGGGTCGCCTTGGAAATCCATCCCAATGTATGGATACTCTGCAAAGATCATCTCCTGATGGTCAAACCACCCAAAGAAGGCATCAGAGAAAGAAATTTGTGACTGACCAACATGTCTAGCCATGAGATCAACCCATCTCTGCATCCGTGGTTCCCTCGGTGCTAGCAATCCTAGAGAAATGTACTGAGGCTGCATTTGTGGAATCCTCTCCAAGGCGAAAGTAGTCAAAATGGAATCGCAGCCAAATTTCTTGGATCTTCCATTATTTATCTTGGAGAGCTGTTCTTTCATGACCAGAAGTACTGCCTCACACCAGTTGAATACCTTTGGTTCCAGGAATTCTAGGGCATACTGCATATAAGATCTATTTTCCAAATGAAGAGCCGCGCTACCAGCCAATCTAGAAAAGGTGAATAAAATGGTCCTCAAGGGCCGATCAGTGAAATCTAGAATATTGATCTTTCCATCCCTGCTCGGCTGAGATCCATCTCTACAAAACTGGCGAATATAATCCCTCAGAGATTCACCCCCACGGGTGGATCATGATAGTGAGAGAGGAGCACCACGCCTCGATAACCCCATCAAAAAGTAGATATCCTCGACTGTCAATGGAATGGATTTGCCTCTAATCTAGAATACCTAGTTGATTGGATCCCAAGCATTGAGAAAATACTGCAACAAACTGATTTGTTGCCTCATGATGGATATGTGGAATAATTTGAGTAATGCGGTAACCATACCTGATCATGTAAGGCAATCATGTCCTCTTCTTCATGTTTGTTTTCACACCATGTGACGACCATCTTGATTCGATAAATCTTTGAAACACAAACAAAAGATGAATTAGGATCCTGATTTGAGCAAAAACATGCAAATATTTCATGAAAAATCACTATGTAAGTTTCCCTTCTGTGCCCATCGCACCTTGCCTGTGCATAGGGTGAGATGCATACTAATTGGCCAGTGTCCAGCTCAGTGTGCATCGTGCTTTTCGATATAGGCCAGGTGCAATGGATGGAGAACGAGTTCTTCAAACCCTAAGAGCCCAGTAGAAGGGGAAAACTTGCTCAAAATCAGAGAAGAATGGTATGAAAATAAAGAGCTCAGGGCTAGCTCCTACCTGGTCCTGACGCTGTAGAGAATAGTCCACAGTTGATGAAAATTGAGGGGGAAAACCACTCCAAAAGCTCCAAAATCCCAAA
>APFE030269537.1:294590-424840 GCA_000404065.3 Pinus taeda | reverse complement strand
GTCATATTATAAGTGAAATCTTCAAGTCACATATACAGAAGATATATTGTCCCCATATCGATATTGTAATGCCTTTAATTATATTTGTTTATGTTTTATCTACATCCATCAACCTTCACACCTATATATCTTTTATCCATTTTCATATATATTTTTAAAGGAAACTAGTCCCATCAACCCAGTGAGAGCCACCATCTCAAACAGAAAAGGAGTAGCTCTAGGTTCTCGACCGAGTGTTTTTCCCTGATGTTGAGGTTGAGATTTTCAAGCCTTCAATAAATTCTTTGCAAATGTTGTGGGATGTTTCTCTTCCTTGTCCTAAGGTAGACCCATTAGAATTCCCAAAACCCTACTAATGATTGATTCATTTACTTGGAGTTTCTTTCCTTTTACAACAACAATGTAATCCAAACTTCTGACGTTTCGAAAGCTAAGTGAAAATTCCAAAGGCACTTTATCATCATACCCTTGCAATCTATTAGAATACACCAACTAGTTTTATTTCTAGAAAACCTCCACCACCTCAGGGTTATTACACACTCTAGATGTATCTATGGGATCCCTTCAATTAAATCAACCCCCAATCTTGTAATATAATATGTGGCCTATTTAGGTGCTAATTTATATTGTGAAAACACATGGAAAGCAATTGGTTTTTACTATTCCTCAATATTTTTTAATAGTAGATAATAGAGAAAAGTTACTTAATCTTTGTATGTTTAGCTTAAGAGGAAAATTTGAATAGGACTATAGGTATAAGATCTTGGAAATTTTAGTCAATCAACACAAATCATTGAGGATGGATGGAGAGAAAAAAAAAATTGCATTATCATCTTAATTTCACTCACAAGAGATATTCAGATGATATTCAAAGACATATTAGTGGACAAGAAACAACATAATAGGATTATCTCATGGATACTTTACATCACCTCAAAACAATTTTGGGAAAACATTATAAAGAAATTTACTATACACTTGCATGGATTTTCTTCACTTACACTCATGCAACTTGCATGGATTTTCCTTTGAAAGCTACGCAAGTCTACTCACACACGTGAGCAATACCTATTCCACACAATCAATAAGGAAGACCTAGCTCAGGTACCTCTAGGCTGATGTACAAGTGAATTTTGAGCTGTCATCCCATGTATAGGTACTTTGGTCTCCCAAGGATAGTGGTGGAGTTCATTTGGATCCAACCATTCGTCTTAGATGTTGCTACTCATATTCATGCCTTTCCATTGGATCGAGACATGAGTAATGTTGCTTCCTTCCATTTGAGGAAGAAGAAGAATTGAAAGGATATGTTGTGGGAATGAGATTGAAGATCACCTATCTTTCTCTCTCATCTCTATAATCCATGACCCTCAGACTTGTTTGATTTCTTTCATCAAAGAATAAAGACTTCTTCATTCACCATTGTTAGAAACGGATCTCAAGAAGTAAAACTACCAAGGAGAGTGATAGAGCTCATTTGCATCAAACCATTCTTCCCAGCTATTGTTACTCATATTCATGCATTTCCATGGGATCAAAATACGAGTAACGTTGCTCCCCTCCATATTTTTTTTAATGTTATTCTTGTATTTTAGTTTGTAGTTTAATCTTATGTATGTTTTTTTGCTTCACTTTAATTATAGTTTTTTTCGTAGTAATACTCTTATGGTGGTCTCACTACTAACCATTTTCTTGTGCATAACTAACAACATAGTTTTACAAGGATGATTTTTCTCACTAATACAACAAAATATACCAAACACACTACAATTTTAATTTATAGAAATAAGTAGTACCCAAAATGGTATGTTCTTCATAATGATAACAAAAATTCAAGGTTTTACAAGCTTTATACTTTCCAACATTCTAGGATTCGATTTATGCTAGAGTAGTTTTCGTACATAGGTTTAACTTTGATACCAAAATATAACTCATAGTTTCCACATGAAAATATTGTTTCACCATTTTTGTGATAGTCCCTAGGGTTCAAAAGTTTATGGGGATAGAATTTGCTTTTGTGTCAAAATTTGGTTTCTTTTGGATGACAAAGGGTGGTGCACTCAATAAAATGAATGACAACCTCCCGCGCACAAAAAATCCTCAGGTTTGATATGTTACACAGTTTCCAAGAACAACCGAAGGTGGGGGCCTCTATGACTCTGAAGGACAAATAGAGCTATATTATTCATGGAATTTTGGAAAAGCCTCCAACAACAAGGCCGGTATATATCCCCTCTTTCGACAAATCAATTTGTTTGCAAATCTCTCCTCACCACGGGGAATTCTAACAATACAATTCAACATCTTTCTGTTGGAGCCGCTCCTTCATATTTGTTAAAATTGGCAACTAGAGCCAGTTTCCACCTTACAAAAACTCATATGGTGGAGATGATTATTGCATTGGATTCCTCTTTTGGAGAGGTACACATTTGATATAAAAATCATCTCATTTTGACAAGAAGAATGGAATTATGAATTTATCTCTCTTATGGACAAATTGTCAAGGTCGACCACAGTGAAATGTAGGCTCATGAAGCCCAATAGATGTACCTCCTCACCCTCAATGAATTGTATAAATAGAGGTGACATTTTCTTCATTTGGGCATAATCACATCACATCATCTTCTCTCTCCTGGTTTGTACAACTTGGAGGCATCTCTCTCTTTCTTCGCACGTGTGGTTGATCTCTCTCTCTCTCTGTCTCTCCTTCACACATGTGGCAGAAGGTCAAGTTTTTCTAGGTAAAATAGGCCGAATTTCAGAAGCGTTGACCAGTGTTGACTCAGGGTGATTTGACCAATGTTGACCTTGATTTTTGGAGGCTGAATTTATTGGCACAAAAATCAAGGATTTTGGGACAGTTTGACCAGCATTGACTTTAGGTTTGATTGTAGAAAATTGCAGAAATATTTTTCTCTCCTTTGATCGGGCTTGACTGAAGAATTTGGGTTGACTTTGACTCTCTTGGAAGGCCAAATTGGGTAGTTGTTTGGAGGATGTTTTGGGGCAGCTTTGACCATCATTGACTTTCTGGTTAGGGCTGATTTGACTGTTGGTTTGTGCTTGTATTTATGATATTTGTACTCTCTCTCTTTGATGAACTATTGAAGAATAATAAAAAGATTTGATCAAAGGGTTTACCCACATTGGGGTTTGTCCCTGGCATCCACCACATCTTGTGTCCTCTTTTCTTGGCTTTCCTTCTGCATATGATTTTATGTTCTATCTGCATTTACTATCATTGTTTATGAGTTAATATGATTGTTACTGGATATAATTGGAATTTGTCGTTGGGACGCTAAAAAAATATTGAAGTAAATTGTCTTAAGCATAGAACATACTATTGTTATCTAAAATTAACATGGAATTGGAGTTGAGGTGAAGACAAAGCCCAAGCAAGAGTGAAGCAAAGTAATCACTAAGGGAAGTTGTTGAGCAAGGACTTGGAACTAGTCCCAATGACGACTACATCTTTCTTCAAAACCAAGGACAAGCTTCAGGACAAATTTGACTATCATGCATGGAATATGACTTTGGATTTGACTTTGGAAGAGAATGATGCCATGGACTATTCCAAAGGAAGAATAGGAGAACCTCCTTCAAATCCATCCGTTGCTGCTTAAACCAAGTACAAGAAAGGTGAGGTAAAATCTAAGAATATTATTGTTGATTCTATTCATAAGACTTTAGTTGCACATATTTCTGATTTAGAAACATCTAAGGAAATGTATGAAAGGTTGGTTGGAATGTTCAAAGTGAACAATGCAAATCAAATTCTCTTTCTTAAGAACAAGTTGAAAGACATGAAGATGGATAGAGGAGAATCCATCCAATCCTACTTCATGAGGATCACCGAGATGAAGAATGATCTCCTATCTATTGGAGAAGTCATTGGTGATAGGGAGCTCACTCTCATTGCATTTGGAGGCCTTACAAGAGAATGGGATGTTTTCAACACTACCATCCTCAAGAATGAAAATATTTTGGGATTTGAGGAACTATTGGCCAAATGCACTCAAGAAGAAATAAGGATGATGGAATGAGACAAGCCCTCAAATGGAAACAATCCTACTACCTTCTTCGCTCACTCTAGAAGAAGGAACAATTTTGGTCCAAGGAATCAAGGACAAAGGTCCAAGTCGGGGTTCAAGGAAGGAAGAAAAGAAAGGTGCTTCAATTATAACAAGTTTGGCCACTTCACTAGAGAGTGTCGTCACAAGAAGGACACTCCAAGAGATTATGAGACAACAATAATAACAACAACTTCAAGGGCAATGGTGATCAAAGGAACAACAGGTTCAATAACAAAGGAAAGAGGAATTCTCTTGTTGCTCAAGATGGAGGTTGTCGTCCTCCCAAGAAGTCAAGAAACTCCAGGTATGATGAAGTTAATTTTGTAAAGAAAAAATAATTTTATCTTATTTCTTCCCTCTCCACCGCATCTCCTTCGGATACATTGGACCATTGGTTGATTGATCGTGGTGCCTCAAGGCATTTCACTGGGTACAAATAAGCTCTCTCAAACTTGGTTGAAAAGAAGACAAATATGGATATTATACTTGGGGATAATCCCATTTATCCCTCAAAAGGAATTGGGACCATTACTCTTCACTTAAATCAAGGTTAAACCCTTCACCTACAAGAAGTGCTATATGTACATGACTTGAAAAAGAACTTAGTTTCTATTTTTGTGATGGAAGACAAAGGTTTTAAGGTGACATTCATTGATGGGAAGGTTTGTGTTTGGCAAAGGAACCCAAGAGATGCATTCACTCTTGGATTCAGATTTGAAGGTCTCTATCAGGTTGGAGGAAGTCCGTTGGGAGCTATGACTTGTGATACTTCTCTTAAATTTGAATTATGGCACCTGGGATTTTCTCACCTTCATTTCAAAGCCTTACCCGATGTAAGGAAGATGGTCATCCAGATGCCTAAATTTAACTTAAATCAAGAAGGTGTTTGTCAAGGATGTGAAGCTGGAAAACATACAAGGGGACCATTCCCCTCAAATGAGACTCAAACCACTAATATTATTTGATTGATCCATTTTGATCTATCAAGTATGTTTCCCATGACATATTTGGGTGGATATTTATATTATGCTATTTTAGTGGATGACTTCTCTCGCAAGACATGAATCTATTTCTTAAAGAAGAATAACAAAGTATTCAAATGGTTCCTCTCCTTCAAAGCCTTGTTCTAGAATCAAACAGGAAAGAAGATCAAAATTCCGAGGACCGATAATGGGACCAAATAAGAGTCTAATGAATTCAAAGACTATTGTAGAGAAGTTGGCATTAAGAGGGAGACTACCACCACATATACTCCTGGAAAAAATGGTGTTGCCAAAAGGAAGAATCGTAATATCATTGAAGCCACCCAGACTATGCTTCATGATCAAGGTCTTCTGAAGTTCTTATGGGGAGAAGTTGCCAACACTACTATGTATGTCCAAAATCGATGCCCACATCAACTGTTGGACTTCAAGACACCTGAAGAACTATTCACTAGTAATAAACCTAATGCTTCTCATTTTATAATTTTTGGTTTTCTCGTAAATTTTCATGTGTCGAAAGAGAAAATAAACAAACTAGATGCATCTGGGAAGAAAGGAACATTCGTGGGCTACAATGAAACTTCGAAGACATATAGAATCTATGTGCCTGGTCAAAGGGAATTGGAATTAAGTCATGATGTCACTTTCGATGAAGATTCTGCACTTAGAAATATTTGAGATCTTCATATTCCTAGGAAGGCCAATGATGATGTTGATGCAAAAAAGTAGGATGGATCTTCGTCCGATGAACCGATGCCAAATGTCGAAAGTTTGATGGATCCCATTGATCAACTTCCTAGAGAGCCCTCTACTACAAGGAAGAGGCCTTTTTGGCTCAAAGATACTCTTAAAGATTTCAAGAAACACATTGCATCGAAGGGGACATTTCATGAAAGCAAGAAGTTGTATAGGTAACAAGGGTGCTTAGCTGCCATGAGTACCATTGTACAATATGAGCCTTGTACATTCAAAGAAGCTACGAAGAAACAAGTTTGGAAGGATGCGATGAACGAGAATTATGAGTCGATCATGTAGAATGATGTTTGGGATGTGGTTCCTAGACCCAAGGATAAGTCTGTGGTCACTTCGAAATGGCTCTACAAGATCAAACATGGAGCTAACGGGAGTGCTGAGAAATTCAAGGCTAGATTTGTAGCTCGAGGCTTCTCTCAAAAGGAAGGAGTAAACTATGATGAGATATTTGCACCAATTTCCGGATATACCACCATCTGTTCGATCATAGCCCTTGTTGCCTCGCAAGGATGGAACCTTCATTAGATGGATGTCAAAACTTCCTTCTTACATGGTTCGCTTAATGAGGAAGTATATGTGGAACAACCCGAGCGGTTCGACGTTCAAGATTGTGAGACACTTGTATGCAGGTTGAAGAAAGCCCTCTTTGGGTTGAATCAAGCCCTTAGGGCTTGGTGTGAGCGGATTGATAGCTATCTTATGAAGCTGGGTTTTACGAGAAGCGATGCTGACCCGAACCTATACTTCAAGGTTGAAAATGAGAGACCTCTCATTCTAGTCCTTTATGTGGATGATCTCTTTCTGATAGGTGATGGCCCTCTCATTCACCAATGTAAGATGGAGTTGGCTTTCGAGTTCGAGATGAAAGGCCTAGGTCTAATGCATTATTCCCTAGTTTTGGAAAGCGAGGTGAGATTTTTGTTTCTCAGAGAAAATATATTTTCAAGCTACTTGAGAGATGTAGGATGGTGGATTGCAAGTCTGTGACTATTTCGATGGAATTCAACTTAAAGAAGCTATGTGGAAGTGTTGTTGGGCCTGAATTGGAGAACCCTACCGAGTATCGTCAACTTGTGGGGGCACTAATGTTCTTGGTCAACTCTCGTCCTAGCATATGCCTTTCCATGAACACATTGAGCCAATATATGGTTGAGCCTTATCACATTCATTAGATTGTTTCCAAGAATCTTTTGAGATATATCTGGGGCACTATCCACTATGGACTGAGATACATTGTCGGGGATTTGAGGCTACATGGATATTTAGATGCTGACCGGGTTGGCAATGTGGTGGATCATAAGAGCATGTTTGGATGTTGCATCTCTTCGGGGTCTGCTTCTATATCTTGAATGAGCAGGAAGTACAAATCAGTTGCACTATGCACCATTGAGGCCGAATAAATCGTTGCAAGTATGGCCTGTTGTGAAGTAATTTGGTTGAGGAAGCTCTTCAGTGAGCTATTTCAGCACGTTCTAGATACGGCCATGATCTTCTGTGATAACTAGAGTGGGATTCATTTATCAAAGAATCTCATCTTCCACGACCACTCCAAGCACATTGATATCATGTACCACTTTATTTGAGATATGGTACAATGGGGAGCAGTTATGCTCCAACACATCAACACAGATGAGCAGGTTGCAAACATTCTCATGAAGCCTCTCAGGAAGTTCAATTATTAACCTTCCGAGAGAGACTTGGAGTTGTGGAACGACCCTCTTATGAGGGTCTCGTATGAGTTGAACACATAGATTTGGGAGTTCTTGGGGGCGTGGGGTACTTCTTGGAGCTAGTTATGAGTGGCCATAGGGCGAGTGGCTCACCTTCCCCTAGTGGTGCATTGGATACAGGGTGAGTGGTTCACCTTCCCCTATGATACCCCATTATGGTTGACATGTGTGTAGAGTGAGTGGTTCACCTTCCCCTACCCAGACATGCATGTAGGGTGAGTGGTTCACCTTCCCCTACGATTGACATATGCACAGGATGAGTGGTTCACCTTCTCTTATGGCATATGAGCAGGATGAGTGGTTCACCTTCTCCTGCTAATGCCCCGACACACATCCTACCCATAAAGTTCGAGACTCATGGGAAGTACCTCTCGTCTGGCCAATGAGTTGGTAAAAGCTGGTTAGGGACCATAGCACTACCGATGGACGCATCGTGTACTATCGTACTCCCTATGACTAAGATGCATGGTGTTCAACAACTTGATCTAGAATCAAGGGCTGACTTTATTCAGTGGAGAGTGGTATGATACACTCTCGATCACTTCTTCTTCATTATTACTTCATGGTTCAACAGAGCAGAGTAGAGCAGTTTAGGGCAGTGATGATTCAAGATGGCAGGTTGGCATGATGATGGATTGGCAGGTGGAATTCTCCCTAGTTGAGAGGGATTGTTAAAATTTGAAACTAGGGCCAATTTCCACCTTAGTACAGATCATATGATGGAGATGATTATTGCATTGGATTCCTCTTTCAGAGAGGTTCAATTTTGATATAAAGATCATCTCATTCTGACAAGCAAAAATGGAATTATGAATTTATCTCTCTTATGGACAAATTGTCAAGGTCAACCATAATCAAATGTAGGCTCATGAAGCCCAATAGATGGGTCTCCTCACCCTCAACAACTTGTATAAATAGAGGTGACCTTTTCCTCATTTTGACATCATCACATCACATCATCTTCTCTCTCTTGGTTCATACAACTTAGAGGCATCTCTCTCTTTCTTTGCACATGTGGTTGATCTCTCTCTCTCCTTCACACGTGTGATAGAAGGCCGAGTTCTTCTAGGTAAAACATGCTGAATTTCAGAAGCATTGACCAACGTTGACTCATGGTGATTTGACCAACATTGACCTCAAATTTTGGGCTAGAAATTCGATTTTTTGAGGTTGCATTTATTAGCCCAAAAATTAAGGATTTTGGGATAGTTTGACCAATGTTGACTTCAAGTTTGACCACAAAAAGTTGAAGTAGTATTTTCTCTCTCCTTTGACTGGGTTTGGAAAACGTTGACTTCAGGTTTGACCACAGAAAATTGCAGTAGTATTTTCTCTCTCCTTTGACTGGATTTGTCCAAAGAATTTGGGCTGAATTTGACTCTCTTGGAAGGCCGAATTGGACTGCTGTTTGGAGGATGTTTTGGGACAACTTTAACCATCATTAACTTTCTAGTTAGAGCTGATTTAACTACTGATTTGACTGTTGTTTTGGTAGATCTGTTTTGGGATTGTATTTATGATATTTGTACTCTCTCTGCTGAACGATTGAAGAATAATAAGAAGATTTGTTCAAAGGGTTTCCCCACATTAGGATTTGTCCCTGGCATCTGCCACATCTTGTGTCCTCTTGTCTTGGCTTGCCTTCTGCATATGATTTTATGTTCTATCTGCATTTAGTGTCAATGTTCATGAGTTAATGTGATTGCTACTGGATATAATTGGAATTTGTTATTGAGCTGCTAAAGAAATATTGAAGTAAATTGTATTAAGCATAGAACATACCATTGTTATCTAAAATTAACAATATTCGAAGCTAAACTTTCTACATGAGAATCATGGTTGTTGTTTTTCCACGACACTAGAGAATCTAGGCTAGAGTATTAGAATATCTAATGTGACCAACTCAAATGCTACAACAAACTACTTCTCATAGCGTAACAAATAACAATGAATCAACACGTGCAAAAAATAGACATTTTTTTACAATTTTAACAACCCAACTTCATTATATTAACAAACTGTAATACAACTATCTAGGGCTCCCATACCAAGGATCATGGCCCACATACAATCACTAATATAATAAATAAAACTAGGGAAACAACCAATCTACCATGAATAAGACAACACTTGACCTACTTGCTAATGTAGCACTCCACATCCCTTTCAGTCCACGTGTCTTGAACACAATTGTCGGTCCTTTTGCTCCCAATCTACAACTTTGCCTCTATAAACGAATCATGCTCCTTTAGGTCACTGAACATGACTCACCAATGTTCCCTCTAGCTTCTCAGTAGTCCACCAACGAATCCAACTCATAGGGTATTCTTGTGAGTTGTTCACAACTCCTTGACTTCCCACTACTGCTCCTCAACTCTTAGGGGCTTCTTCCCTCTATTACCTTCTTGTGCTATTCCAATGTGGCAAACATTGGGCATGGAGAGTTGCCCTCTATCACTGCAATATGTCATTCTCTTCAACAAACATGGGATCAACAAATGGTCCACTTAGATCCTTCAAAGAATCAACCTTTGACCTCTCTTCTTCTGCTCTTCTAACAATTGCTCTTTCTCCTTCAAGAGGTTGTACTTAGGGCTTGGAGCAAGCCACTATAGACCTCCCAAAATTGTTCCTTTTGACTACTCCAAATCTGTCCTAAACTAGGACAATCAACCATCTAGCAAAACACCAACTTAAGAGAACACTTACTTCTGATTTGAAGATATCTTCTTCTGCTCTTCAAGGTCCTATCCACACTTCAAACTTGATATTTTCAGTCCGGTTAGGGCACTACAACAACCCTATGTCCTACCTCAATTCTCCTTTAAAACTGCGCTGGAGCCCTTCACTAACAGCCTGCCTTATCTGCCATCATACTCAACCTTCCCTCAAAATAGACCTTTCGGCCTCCAAACAAACCACTACAGGGCTTCGGCCCTACCTGCAATCCAATAGAATTCTCAGCCCCTGCTCCTTGAAGAATTCAAGCCTCCAACATGCACATATCAAACCTTTCCCTAAGTGGCTAGCCCTCTTCTCTAACTTGGACCTGCAATAGACACAAACATACCCAAAAACCAGTCCCTTATTGATTCATCCTTGTCCTCATGAGTTGCGGCTACTTCAAATACTCTCCTCCTATGATGATTCACACTTGGTTAGGTGAGAATGAGGCTCTTCCTCACTCTTATTTATATGAATCTTCTTGTGGCAACATTTAGCCCTTAAGGGCATGTCCTAAGTCAAGGTCGACTTTCTTTTTGTGCCACAAGCCCACACAAAACATTCAAAAATCATTATCTCAACTTCTAGACCTCCACTCTTGGTGCTTGAAGTTGCCCCTTGCTCTTCTAAGGGTGTTCTTCCATCTCCAAAGGTTAAATCATCAAATCTCTTCTTGGTGTTGGACCCACTCCTTTGGGTGCAAAACCCCCACACTTGGGTTCTTAGCCCACAAGTGACTTTGTGATGTCAATTCCTCCACAACCATGTACCCCAGGGTTTGGAATACCTCCCAAGCTATAAATCTCAACAATGGAAAGTCTAGCCTCCTTCCAAACTATTTGAGCTAAACATATGCTTAGGGACCTAAATACTACGATAGATAAACTTATTAATCAAGCACTATCATTAGTCTCTAGAATAATGAAAATCAACTATCATTAGTCTCTAGAAACATGAAAGTCAATGAAATTATGAAGAAAACACCAATCCCCTAACTCATCTTCATAAAATTCAAACTCAAGCTCAAAATAATGATAAGGCTCACAGGTATGAAACTTGGCAATCATTTAGCATATGGGAAAATTGGAGAGGAGAATGTATGCTCAACACAATGGTAAATGCCCGATGCCATCAGAAAACAAAACAGGGCAGAGTCCATACACTAGAATAGGTTCGCAGACCAAGTAAAGGACAGGGATACCTCGTGTGAGAGGTGTGGGGTGGATCCAGAAGGACAACAACAAGACTTTGTCCCCTCATGCGAAGGGTTGGTGGGTGATTTTTAGATAGAACTAGGAGAGGGACACAAGATGTGTGGATGGATAGGCCCATTAAATTTGGGCGCTGTCTAGGAAGGCGTCAATTTTAGGGTTAAAAGTTGTAAGTATTTTGCTATTAAAAAAAATGCAGTAGAAGTGTTTAAATCTTATTTTTATATTAAAAATAAATTTGGGACTATCGAAAATAGGTTTACTTAAAATCTTGAAATTTAACAACTATAGCTCGGAATTTAAAAAAGAATCCAGCTGATTTTTTCATCCAGTTGGAATTTCCAATGTTTTCTAGGCAAAATTGACGGCCACCTTAGAGTACGCGTTAAATTTGGAGTCATTCCACCTCTACACTGCTCGAGTATTGACAGTACTCAGACGTGGACGACTTCCTTATATTGGGACTCTGTATTGTAACCGCAAAATAGCAAATGACCACCTTGGAATTTGCAGAGCACACAAGGCAAAAAAATTAACCAGCATCAGAGGGCTAGTTGGTAGCCAAATCGTGAACTGGATGGCAATAGGGAAAGTAATTCTTATTGTAGGAATGACAGGCAGAAGAGGACAGGGGATAAATATAGGGAACGAGGCAGAAACGTCGGGCCTAGATGAGTGAATTTAAATCACTCTTCTAAGCAGGAACGTTGATAGGTTATCAGAATAGATTGACTCATTCACGAAATTTGATATTCTCATTGTCAGCAGATACAGGAACTTAGAATGGAGATCCAGGGACTTCAGCAACAATTGCACATTATTCAACAGAAAGGACGCCAGGACACCCTGGCTCCGATCTCTTCCGCCTACTTAGTACACACTAAACCACCTGGACTGCTCAACTTGAACCTGGACTGGTAGTATCAATGGAGAATCTAATAATCATAGCTGATTAGTGGTAATGTCTTTGGTTTCTAGTTTTATTTAATACGAACAAAAAGTTCTCAATGTTTTGGCATTTCCTATAATTAACATCCTTACAGATATTTCTGGAATTTGATAGTCTTGACAGCAGTATAGGAAGTATGTCAAAATTAGATTTGCCTCTAAAAATTTTGTCAAGCACTGCTACTTAAATGACTAGATGTATCTTGACTGAACATTTGTAGGGAGATTGCGAAGATAAAATATTTTGTTATTGTGTAAAATAAAAAATAGTAGGACAAAGTTTTGTCCAAAAAAATGGTTAGTAAATTTTATCAACAATTTTACGTTGAGTTTAGGGTTGGGGTTTTGAAAGTAATGTTGGTTTTAAACTTCTACAATTTATTATTATAAAAATATGTTTAATAAAAATAGAAAATATATAATTGTTATTGTGTAAATACACACATTCTTAACGTAGAAAATTTATAGTGTATTATATATTTATAATACAATATGTATATTTCATGATATCAATAAATTCTCAATTTAGTAAAATTGGATTAAAATACAATCGTAATTCTTTAACTAGAATTACAAAACGATATGCTAAACCACCATTCGTCACAAAACTGTAAAAAACAAAAATTATGTGTCGAATACCTCCAAAAATGGGTGTAAAAAACTAACCAAATTTATTTTCATAGGGTTCCAGCCCCAATGCACCACCATCATACTGCGTTCAATGAATATTAATCATGAATGGGCCTAATGTTGCAAAGAATATAACACTTACACAACAAGTAGTAGTTGATTCAAGAGGAAGTTTTAAAAGTTTGTAGGCTAGACCCCTGTGCTTTTTGTAGAAATTCCCACTGTAGATCACTAGATAATGCAATATACTAAAGCAAAATACTAGATCTACTTCTACAATCAAACTTGCGGAAGCTTAATCGATTATGAGCAAGATCAAATAGAACACATATAACATAGAAGAAGAAATCATACACATGAAACACAGAAGAATACTGTGGGGAAAGCCTCAGCTAAAAACCCCGATCTCTGTATTATCATACAAGTGGAAATATCTCCAGATTACACAAATCTTTAGCTCACAAGCTATTTAGCTCTTAGTACAATCCCTCTGTTGCTCATAGACAGTCAAAGGCTTCTCACAAACCTTCTCCTCTGCTCTCCAAGCCTCCTATTTCCTTGCACAGTTTCTCCTGGGGTCCAATGCTGCCACCTATGTCAATTCACCTCTCGCACTACTCACTAAACTTAGAAGTAACTGTGCAATCTTGAAGGAGATCATGCCTTCTGCATGGATGAGTTTCCTATATAGGAAAAATCCTCCAACTGATAGTACTTTGTCCCTGCCTCTAATCTCAACTGGGTCTCTGACTGAACTGACATGCATGAGTTATTTATGAGAGAATATTCAGTTATCTGGACAACACTAGTTGCATGCATACATGCATTAATTGATTGAACTCACAATTGATTCCACAAACAGTTGGAACTAATCTAACTGGACTTAACTCAGTTAACTGAGCTAACTAACTACAACTCAAATTACAACTCATCCTTATCTCTTTAACTAAGGGATAAATTCCTCAATTAATGAAGAAATTGTTGCATGTCTTCACATAGACTTCATGTTTGATTTTCTACAACTAATTAACTAAAGATGAATTAATTAATTATTTTACAAACCGCTGCTAAGATCAAATTCGAATTTTACTTCTCAATTTTAGTTCAGGGACTAACTAAAATTGGAAGCTATCCTGAAATACCATTTATAGCAATGCTATTTTTAACACTTCCATTTTTCATTCCTTGTTGCTATGTCAAACACTAGTACCTGAAATTCTATTTATATCAATGCTATTTTTAGCATTTCTTGTTGCTATTTCCAACACTTTTGATCTCTTGTCATAGTTCTAAGGAAAAAAAATATATGTTAACAAACCTTCAAGAAGAATGGAAGAGAGACGAGACCTTTTTTGTTCTTGTGGTCTGTCTTTGAGATTGACCTTTCACAGCATACTCCTACAACTTTATTTGTCCTTGGTAACCTTAAGTTGATCTTAGGGGCTATGTTACCTCTCTGAACCTTGATTCTGCAATGTGTAATGGACTTTGTAGGGCAATTTTTATTCTTGTAAAGCTTGTGAGCAGTGTGTGGTTGCATGTGGTAGCTCAAAGAATGTTTTTTGATGTTTTAGCATGCATACATTTCCTTGTGATGATCAATATATAGCTTTGAGTGCCTTCTCCTCATAATCTCAAAACACTTTGAATTATCAATTTTGTTATTTTGGTATGACTTTTGATACCACTCTATCCACCATTGGTTATTTGTCCAACCCATTGCATATAATGTTTTTTTCCCTTACTAATCACTGATTATTTCAATCAAACCATTAGATACTTTATGCACCTCCCCCCCCCCTCGCCCTCCCATTCCCACTACATAGAGGTGCAAGGCTCACCTTGCAAGCTAATGCGAAGGGTTTTGTTGTAGTTAACATTACTAAATTATGAGGATTGTGATTGGTTATTTAATGAAAATGAATTGAACTCTTAGTTAGTGGCATACCTTCTATTTTGTTGTATCGACATGGATTCATATAAGTTCTTTGGGGATTCTAATAAAGAATTGTATAAGTTCTTTCCCTTAGCAACCCAATGTTTAACATAACTTGAGATCCAACTAGGATTAGGGTTTTTTCATACTTCAATCATCAATCAATTTTAGGGCTTTGGACACTCTAGAATCTTCTTGAAAGTCCACCCTTAACTATCCCCAAATGCATGAGTAATGGACACCGACTATTGATAGTTCTATTAGAAACTGACTATAACAATTTTCTTCATTGATAACTACTTCTACTGATCTACTAGCATCAATTACATATAACATTCAATATCATCAAGCAGATATATATAAGAAAATTTCAACCATTTAATTAAAATATAGCAATCGAAATAACAATGAGACAATCAAATAAAAGACAGAAAATCAGGCCTAAGGCTAGGGAAAAACCCACAAGGGGAAAACCTAGAAATATTTCCTTAAGAGAGAGAGTCAATGTTCATCAATCCATCAAAAAACAAAACATCTAAATAAAATCTAATCAGTAACAAGAGTTTCCCATAAGTGTCAAGCCTCTCTTCCTTCCTTCTAAAATTCGGCCTCCTCATGTTCCATTTTTGGTTGAATTAGAGATAAACGATAGATCACTCGATGTGTCAAAGTGAGGAGGAGAGCTCTCATATTATTAGTCTCCAAAGGGGGTCGAATAGATGCCTCAAAGAGGCCTAGGCAACTTGGGGCCGACTTGAAACTTGTGGAATAATAAATATAAATTCAAATTTTCCCTTTTCTTTGTTGATGAAAACACTGACTATGGCTACTAAAATTCCAACACTGACATGGCATCCATTATGTATCTTCATGGTCAACAAGTAGGTCAAGTTGCAAGAGGCATAACTTCCACATACGAACTTCAATTAAGGTGATTTTCACATCATTGGAAAGCTTTCGTTGTGTAAAAAACAACTTCAAGGAGTTGGAAGCTATGTTAAAAAAGTTTTGACCCTAAAAACATTGTTTGATGCCTCAAACAAGCTCTAAAAGTTTCAAGGCCCTAAATCACCAAACTAGAACCTGCCAATAAAATGGACCTTGCAACTGATTCCTCATTTTTTTCCACCAATAAAGTACCAAGTTAAATGACAAATTATATAATGATCCATTTAACAAGTGATGGGTTTCCTCACTACTAGTTGACAATTAAGCTATAATAGGTTTTTCCACCTTTGAAAAAAACCTTTCAATTGTTTTTCAGAAATACATTACGATAATTAAAATATAAAACATAATCTTGAATATAACATTCTCAACTCTACAATGACATGGTGTTCAATAGAACTTTCCCAACTCTACATGCTGCTTTAAAAAGAAAGTCATCATAAAAAACATCATTACACCTTGAAACATCTTGGATGACAAAATGTAAGTCAATTTATGGACTCATACATAAAAAACATTCAACACAGTATTAACCAATGTTGCAAATTATATGTATAATGAACAAATGGTTTTCGTTTAAAAATCTAAAACAACAAATAGCCAATAAATTTA
This sequence comes from Pinus taeda, assembly GCA_000404065.3. Taxonomy (NCBI): domain Eukaryota; kingdom Viridiplantae; phylum Streptophyta; class Pinopsida; order Pinales; family Pinaceae; genus Pinus; species Pinus taeda. The sequence continues at coordinate 408,292 of APFE030269537.1, read as the reverse complement.
GACACAATATTAACTAATGTTATGAATTTTATGTGTAATTAAAAAATGGTTTCCCCTTTGAAAGAGTAAAAATACTATAAAATGCATGTGTATTATGGTAACACAATTGTTTGTTCATGAGAAGAGATGTATGCGTTCCAATTAAAATGTGACATTAATGGGAGTCTTGATTGTGTTAGACATGGTCAAAGGTGCATACTCATGGAATTCAATAATAATTTACCGTGGCATTTCAATTTCCTTACCGATTACAAGATTAACTCACTTCACCTATTGTTTTATTTTTATCGTGGCTGTTGTTATGGCTAGATATTGTCACTTTGTTGTTGTGGCTAGATCTTATTGCTATGTTAAGCTAGAGATTTTATCAGTGACAAAAATGTAGTGTTCTATGATTGTGGTTGTTTATGATTGTGGCTAGATTTTATTGTCATGTTAAGTTAGAGATGAGAGAAAATTGTCACTTTATCGTTGTGGCTAGATCTTATTGCTATGTTAAGCTAGAGATTTTATCAATGACAAAAATGTAGTGTTCTATGATTGTGGCTAGATCTCATTGTTATGTTAAGTTAGAGATGAGAGAAAATTGCTATCTTAAGTTAGAGATGAGAAAAAACTTCAGAGACTTCCAAACAAATAACAATTACCATGGTTCAAACAATCCTGACCATTGTGTTTTTTAAATTATAATTGAGGTCATCGACCATCACAATATATCAAGAATAACCCATTTACTCTATTAAGTCCTTTGAAAATTTAGGGCTCTGAATACTTTTTGGGCACACATTTAAATGATGGAAAATAATTAATCTCTTTCACATTTTTTCCTTATGTCTCAGTTTTTGAAAGAACGCAAAAGTAGAGATATGATTTTTTTAAATAAAATAAAGAAATATAAAAGAATTATATTTAGTTAACATGTTAGAACTACTTTTCTCACCTCTAAATTTTCATACAAATTCAAGATAATAGTACAAGGATAACCATTTACATATTTTAATCACACAACATGGAACTCAACTTCAAAACTAAACACTCGTAATAAATATTTGTTAGAATGAAATATAAAACAATCTATTAGTGACACTTCTAATTTGTTACTCAAACATGAGACAATAATCTGTGAATAACCATTTTGGTGTTTTAACCACATTAAAAAACACATAATATCACTGAACACTTGTAACAAATAGTTGTTACAATTGTTAAAAAATAAAGTAGCTATGGTTGGCATTTTTCATTAGAAACATGGAGAAAATTTGATTTTTTTACATTTACAAGTCATCACATCTTAGCTCCACAAGTTGGCTCCAAGAAGGCTTCATGTTGGACCTGTTCGGACTAACTAACCCTCACATAACACCTATATATTAAAGATCAATGATCCTCATTTGGATCCATCGATTAATTAAGCAAATTCGATCTGCAATTACAAGAAAAAGACTCCACACATACGAAAAGGAAGAAAGGTTCACTTGATTTGCACTGACCTATTTTATATGGACTAAAGTTGACCAAATTTTTATCTTGGGCATTTTTTCTTCTGTTTGGGCTACTGTCTTGTGTTAACTAGAAGGCCGAAATTTTTTTGAGATGTGTATACTTTTGCTGACTATAACTTTTCTCCTTTAAGGTGACAATGACCTAAAGTTGACCTAGGGTTTTTACTGCAATTATTGGGTCGAGTTTGTAGACAATTCGTTGACACTTTTGGGGTTAATTCAAGACCATTTTCGGCCTCTTGTGATAGTGACTACATGCCTAAGTTTTGGCCTCTTTATGTAGACCTTATCAATCAGATGGAAGTGGTTTATCTCTATGTTTATGAGCAGACTTTGATTGATGACTAATTTGGATTTGTTGGAACATTATGATGTACTATTGATGAACAAAATCTCTCACATAAGGAAATAGTTTTTGGTATTCCCCTTGTGGGTTTTCCCCTGGCTGTGAGCTTAATCTTGGTGTCTCTTATCTCATACTTATTGTCTATTGTTCATTTTCTACTATTTACTACTCTTGTTGAAGAATTTATGGTTGAAGTTTTTCATGTATAGCTATTTTTTGACTAAATTATAAAGAAGGAACAATATCTATCATCAAAAGTAGTTATCAATGGTTGAAAAACTACTCTAGTCATTGCAACACTAGAATTTCAACATGGTATCAGAGCTATGTTTTGAAGAGGGAGGCTTGAAGATCACACCATGTTGATCAAATGAATCTTTAAAGGATCTCTTTCTCTGTGGCATATATTGAACAAATTTTTGTGACCAATGCTGAACTAAATTTTGTTCTTAAATGGCAAGGAATCTCTTCTATTTCAGATAGCCTCTCCCTGTGGTTCTTGGATGGCTTCTTACTATAAATTTCAATGACCCTTATCTGCGGAACTTTGGATGGCTTCTTTATGGAATTGAAATGGTTCCTTTATATGATTTTGGGTGGATTCTCTATGATTTTGGATTTCAAATGGCTTCTCCATGGTTTCAGACAACCTCTCTATGATCTCGGATGTCTTCTCTCTTATTTTTTATGGCTTATCTTTGATTTCGAAAAGCTTCTCTCTGATTTTGGATGGTTTCTCTCTACAACTTCTGGTGGTTTCTCTCTATTCAATTGGCTCATAACAATGATTATAGAAGGTACTTCATAGTAAACTTGGATAGTTACAATGGAAAACATCTTCATGAGGTAAGTATGATTATAAAGGAATGATATTTGTTCTCTAAATATTTGAAGGATAATGCTAAAAGTATGTGAGTTCTACATCTTTGTATTTCACTTAACCGTAAACTGTCTGGATATTCCACTAGACAATTCGTCACAACATATCTAATAATATTATATTAAAAATCCAAAAAATTTACACTATTGCAGTTTATTAAACTTTAAGATCTGTGGATTTAACCGTAATTAGTGCATGCATGTGAATGGAAATCATACAGAAAATTAGATAAAGAAAAAATAAGCACACCCATACATAAGTCTCACAAGATATGTTCTCTAGGAAACCCTTTCGGGAGAAAACCCAGCTGGAAGGTGAAGTCGCTTTGCTCTCTTTATCTGTTTGGAAATACGGTTGTAGGTACAAAGAAACAATGCTTGTGGTATGTGGATTACTACAGTGCATAGATAATCTTTGTGTGCTCTACCTCCTATCTCTCCTGGCTATCTTTGGTCAACTATGGAACAAACTTCTCTCGAAAGAATGGAATGCATCTTCCTCCTAGTGCCCTAGTTATAACACAACCCGATAGCCTACTAGTGGTTAATTTTGACAACATCAACTCTTAACTAGAGTTACAATATAAATTCTTCTAGATTCTTTTACAACAAAAACACGTGGCTAACCCCTTTTCCATGAATAATGGGGGCTGATGGTGTTGAAGAATCTAGGGCAAGATGACATTAATGATTCTTCTAACTGTGATAACTGCTTGTGATGTCTTTTGACGTATTAGGATTATATTCTTCTTCTTATTATTATAGTGTGTTCTTCAGCCATCAAACAACTACAAACCAAGAAGAACAACAAGATAAAAGTACAAAATATGTAGGCTCCAAGTCGGGCAAAACCTCTCCTCTTAAGAGGAAAACCCTTCAAGCTCTTCTTATATTCTTTATTGCCGAATACCAAGACCTTTGACCAACACTGAAGCCCTTCGAAGACCAAGATTATCTTCTCAATAATGTTCTTGCTTTATTTTTTTCCAAACCCAACAGAATCACTTCCTGCAACACTTCTTCGACCTTCAGCCACAGAGTTTCGACCCTAACTACAAATCTGCAACTTCAGCCCCCCGAAAGTAGCTGCTACTTCGCACTTGTCGATTATAATTTCTTATTCTTTGCCTCCAGCTAACTTTCTTGACCTAATTTGTCTTCTGGATCTAGAAAGGGACCTTTTTGACCCTTCCTTCATCGCTTTTCATTAGATTGAACCCTCACAATGAAACCCTAGCAAAGTAGCAGAAACCCTAGTGAAAAACTACAGAATTTCAGCCCTCTTATTCACACGTGTGTAGAGAAAGAGAGAGGGAGAGGAACCCAAAACACTTATTCTTCTTCTGCCTTCTTCACTTCCCTTTTCTTATTCTTCTTTCACATGAGAGAGAGAGGAATGAATGTATCTAAATGAGGTCAAATTGTCCCCTATATATAGGCCTTCCAGGGGTACAAATTCCAGCACCTAAGCCAACTTGACAGGTTGACAGTCCGACTTGGTCTTGGAAGGCTCATTAAAATACAAATATAATTATTTCTACAATTTACAAGATACCCGATGGGGTCTTCAGGTTATGGCAATGTCCCTATTTGACTTCTTGACCTAGGAAAACCCTAGAATCACTTTCAATTAGTGCTTGACCTTTAAAACAAATTTCTTGGGCAAGAAACCCAAGATCAATAATAATAATAATAATAATAATTTTTATTTCTTTTACAAAATACAAGAATCAAAATTACATTTCATATTTATGAAGACGAACCTATTTACACTTTCTTCAACGTTCCCTCTTAACTAGGGAGGTATTCATAAATGGTACATGGCTATTCTCAATACTGAAGAGATCTCATAAGAAGAGTCCGACTAGTAATCCATATGTATAGCATCATTATAACCAACATTGTCACACAAAAAGGCCTTGACTAACAACTCTATCTCTCAATAAATCAGAGCACAATGTTGGCAAGACCAATAATTATAGACACCTTCATCACTGTCTCTCAAGGTACATACCCACTTGGGTATTCATTGGGTATAACCTTCTAGGGCTATTCTTATCTTGGGTCCCTAACACTCAAAGAATATCGGTCCTCTTGCATACTCTTACCATGGATTCCCTACCACATCCTCAAAGAGTATTGAATTCCATATGATTACTCATTCCTCCATTATTTCTTCCAAAATGAAGACAAGAATGATGTATCTATCTCTCCCTCTCAACTAGGGAAGATATGTCAACCAATCCAAGCTTGTTTCTAAAATACACAAGCTTCATATTGGGAAGATATTTTCTCAAAATATCATCATTTTGATCATCGGTGGGGATATACTCCAGTTTCAATACACCATCTTGTACTAACTTTCGAATGTAATGGTACTTGTTGTTTATGTGCTTCGTCTTTCCATGAAATACCAGGTCCTCAAATAGTCTTATACAACTTGTATTATCACAATGTATTATGGTAGGGTCCAATAGTCCTGCAAACAAATCAGATAACATCTTCCTTAACCAAACCACTTCCCCACTCACTTCACAAGCTGCAATGTACTTGGCCTCAACACTACTTAAAGCCACTATCTCTTATTTTCTGCTCATCCAAGGTACAAGCTAAAACATCCTCCGACAATGATTCTTCCATCCTTCTTGTTGCCTTCCCAATCGGAATTAGTAAATCCTTCTAGATGAACATCTTTTCCTTTTTCATACTTCAAGCAGTAGTGGACAGTTCCCTATAAATATCTCAATATATGCTTGGCAACTATCCAATGATCATGTCTAGGCTCCATTTGAAATTGACTGAGAACATTTACTGCAAAACATATGTCTGGCCGAGTATTCACCAGATACATCAGGAAGCCAATCAGTTGTCTATACTTAGTAGGACCCACTGGAATGGATTCAAAATTCCTTAACATTTTCAAGTTTGCGATCATCGGATTTATCATGGGTTTTCATTTCATCATATCAAACCTTTTCAATAGCTCGATCACATACTTTCCTTGTCCCAGGTAGATTTCATTCGGTTCTTTCCAGACTTCCAGTCCCAGATAATAATGCATAAGTCCTAGATCCTTCATATTGAATTCAACTGCCAACAATTTCTTACATTCTTGAATTATTTCTTCATCGCCAATTATTAGAAAATCATCTACATATATAATAATGATGACAAGTTCATCGTTCTCTACTTTGATGTAGAGATTGGGATCTTTCGTGCTTTTCCTAAAACCCAACCTTTGCAAGTATGCATCCATTCTAGCATACCATGCTCTAGGAGCTTCTTTGAGGCCATAAAGTGCCTTCTTCAATCTACAAACATGAGTTTCTCCATCCTTTACATTGAATCCCAAAGGTTTCTTTATGTAGACTTCTTTATCTAAGGCACCTTTCAAGAATGTTGTTTTGACATCCATTTGATGTACCTTCCATCTCACTGATGTTGCTAGAGATATCAGAGATCGGATCGTGGTATACCTTGTTGTGGGAGAAAAGGTTTCTTCATAGTCAATTCCTTCTTCCTGAGAGCCTCGAGCCACAAATCTAGCCTTGAATTTATCTATGCTTCCATCTGCATCATGCTTGATCTTATACAACCACTTGGAGGTTACCACTAATTTGCTTTTTGGTCTTGGGAATGATCCAAATGGATCCTAGAAAACTCTCTAAGTCTTCAAACATTCAAAACTATCGCAAAAGAGGAACCTTTTAAAAAGGCGGATTACACTATCGGGAGGCAAAAACCTGAAGAAAATAGCGAAATCGAGCGTATCGGAGGCATAAAACAACTTTGCACAAGAGTTGTCGGATCTGGCCGATCAACAGTCCAGATCCAATTGGCATATCGAAATCGGCGAAGGCAGGCGGAGCTTATCCGAGGTAGCCATATAAATGTTGTGATAGCGATTAGCGGGGTCAACGAGGACCGTCGATCAAGCATGTAGATCGACGGCCCAAGTTAACCCGCCATATCGCATCGACAGATTACAAGAGAGCCCTTACAACGGCCCGGGGGCTTATGCGATATGTGATTGCGACAAGTCACATCACAATATCGCACCAGAGCAACACAAAGGAGCGGGGTCAATGCATGCGACTGCAATAGTTGGACCCGATGGGATTATAAATGAAAGCACATATATTTTGAGTTCTGGAAAACAAGGTTTTCCTTTGTATTTTGCGTTTTCGTTAAATAAACAAAAAACCAAAGAAATGCGAAAAAAGTGATGAAACCAGACCCGAAAGGGTTTATACATGTAGGTGTATATGTTTTGAGATCCGAAACAAGTGGGATTTTGGGCGGGCCATAGGCAGTAAGTGGTTTTGATAGGGCTCTGCCTCATCCCATCCACTGAATGACACGTAGCGTGAGAAAACCACTTTTTCGGGCGGGTAATCTCCGTACGCCTTCGATGCCCGAAATGAACCTCAGACGTTGGATCAATATCTCTCAATCAACGGTGGAGATGCGGTAAGTGATATAAAGGTGGACCCGATAGAAATATAGTGCGGATTTATGAATATTTGAAGTTTGATGAACAATGTTTGGCAGATTTTTCCCGTGTTTTATAGTGTTTCTCTGTGGAAACATAAAACACTATTTTTTGGTATTTCAAAGGCACGATGGTCCCTTTCGTTGTAGAACAGGTGGCCACCATCCCTGAATACGTTTAGCAATGATTGCTAATGCTTAGAGGGGGATTCGAGCAGACAGAGGTCAGGAGCCAAAGAGCCCGAGAAGGGGAAACGAACAGACAACGTCGATTGGCTTTAAAGCCACAGAAGACAGAAGACAGGAACAAGCAGTGTTGAGATGGAGAGCAAACAAAGATAGAGAATCAGTGAGGAGAGTTTGTGTACTCAGAAAGACTTGGGGAATCCAAGTAAAGCCTTGTTGTTTTGTATCTGTTGTGTGAGACTCAAATTGAGCTCACTTTTGTAAAACTCTACTTTTGAAGACATAATAGAGAGGTCATCATTGAAGGTTGGACCAGGATACGTACCCCAGGAGTGTTGGGTGAACTCCTTATTAAACTTGTTGTGTTTATGTGTGTTTGTCTAATATGTTCTTTAACTACTTCATTGTCTATGTATTTCGAAATCTTATCGATCCATTGCACAAAGCATCATAGGCAAATCCATGCAGATAAGTCTGTAATACCTTAATAATTGTCTAAGATCTCATTATCAGATGAAGTGGTATCAGAGCTTTAGGTTTTCTAAGGTTAGACAAGCTTGTGCTGGATTGTTGAATGCTAACTAGGTCAAAGCTCAAACTAGGAGAAGGAGAGTTTGTTGAGGCCAATCTAGAAATTGGAAGAGTCTACCCTTGGAGGAAAATGGCAGAAGAGATTCCATTGGAATCAGACTCTCAGTTCATGGACAGTTTCATGACCATGAGAGCCATGGTGGAAGAAATGTATCGGAAATTTAAGAAGGATCAAGGTGCAAGAATCACAACACCCGAACAAGGCAAAGGAGTAGAGGAACCTCTTCTATTTGCCCATTCAGAAGGGAAAGGGAAAGGGGAAGAGCTTCCTCCATCAACTCCTCCTTCTAGCCCTGAAAAGAAAAAGAAGAAAACATATTTGATTAAATTAGACGTAAAATTTCATTTGCCAATCTATGATGGAGAGTTAAATGCAGAAAATCTAGATAACTGGATTAGACAAATTGATGTGTATTGCAGGGTGCAAAACATTGATTAAGAGAGAAGTAAAATTTATTTGGCTAGCCTTCACCTCGGGGGAACTGCCCTGGTGTGGTGGGAAGGTAGGACCCAAGATGACATGAAGAAGAATGGTAAAATTCTTTCTACCTGGAGTGAATTTGTTTTTGCCCTTAAAAAACGGTTGTATCCACTAGCTTATATGCAACAATAGATGATGAGTTGGAAAAATTTTGGCCAATTAAAGGGCCAAAGTGTACAAAGATATACCCATGAATTTAGAAAAAGAGCTTTAATTATAGGCATTTCTCTAGACTCACCTGAAACTTTGTTGAAGTATATAGGTGGTCTGTGTATCTATTTGAGGCACACCATTCTCATGTTTAACCCTACTAGCATAGATGAGGTATCCATTTAGGCTACACATCTAGAGGCTAGAGGCAAGAATGTGAACCCAGAGATTGGGGGATCATAAAAACCCACTGCAAGCAAGAACGAGGAAAGAGAGGAAGACAAACGTTGTATAGAAAGACAAACCTTCATGCACTCATTGCAAGAAGGATGGACATGATGATGGACATTGCTGGTCTTTGCATCCGGAGCTGAAACCCAAGAAGTTTGATGGCAAGAAGAAGAAGACTGTTGCTGCTATTCAGAAATATTTGGGGTCAAACTCAGGTGATGAAACAACAATCATAGCTACAGGTATAAAAGGTAAAAATTCTGAAGCATCTACTAGTAAATCTGCACAATCTATTGATAATGAAGAAAATGAGAGGAAAAGACCTGAGATTTTTCATATTAGAGTTATTTCCAAGCACCAGGTGATTGATACTTTATTTGATAGTGGATCACAAGTAAACTTGATTTCTGAAGCAATTGTAAAGAAGTTGGGATTACTAACCACACCTCACAAGAAGCCATATCCATTAGGTTGGGTATGTGATAAAGCAAGGCTACAAGTGACTAGACAATGTAGACTTAGGTTTGCATCTGGTTCAACATTTATAGATGAGGTTGAGTTAGATTTAGTTCCCTTGGATATATGTGGTATTGTTTTAGGAAGTCCTTACTTGTAAGATAGAAAAGCCATTTTCTATAGAACTGAAAATAAGTATCAAATCACAAAAGATGGAATAGAATATATTGTAAGAGCTCATCAACTCAAAAATAATTATACTCTCATAAACTCAGGGCAGATGAAAAGAATTGTAATTCATGCAAGCAACTTTTACTAATGGTTGTAAAGGAAAATAACCCTGATAAAACCAATGTATTTGAGGGCTGTGACGCTAAACAGAAAGTTGATTTAGAAAAAAGTTGTTTCAGAATATGATATCCTATTTCAAGAACCTAAAGGTCTGCCACCCAAAAGGGAAATAGTACATGATATTCATTTGCAGCAAGATGCTCCATTGCCTAACATCGGAATGTACAGGTCATCCGCTTTAGAGAATGCAAAGATCAAGAAGCAGGTACAGGAGCTGCTCGACAAAGGGTTCATAAGACCAAGCACATCACCATGTGGATCTCCAATCGTGTTGGTGAGAAAGAAAGATGGTTCGTGGAGGATGTGCATTGACTACAAAGCACTAAATAAAATAACGATCAAGAATCATTATCCTCTTCCTCGCATTGATGATCTATTAGATCAGATGAAAGAGGTAGTTTACTTTTCCAAGTTGGACTTGTGTAGTGGATATCATCATGTCATAGTAGCAGAACACGATGCATGGAAGACTACTTTCAAAACAAAGCAAGGGTTGTATGAATGGCTAGTTACGCCTTTTGGCTTAGCTAATGCTCCTGCCACTTTCATGGGAGTTATGAATGATGTACTCAGGCCTTTTATTGATGATTTTGTAATTTTATATTTAGATGACATTCTTGTTTTTAGTAAAACATGGGAATAACATTTGAAGCATGTAAAGCAGACTCTAGATGTTTTGAAAAGAGAAAATCTCTATGTGAAATTTTCAAAATGTGAATTCGGCAAAACATCTTTAAATTATTTGGGTCATATTGTAGGGGTGGTGAAGTGAAGATAGATCCCTCTAAGGTCGAAGTCATTGTGAACTGGCCTAAACCCAAATCTGCTACAGAAGTTAGGAGTTTCCTAGGAGAAACACAATATTGGAGATAATTTATTGCTAACTTTTCCTTGATTGCAGCTCCCTTACATACCTTAACAGGATTGAACAAGGTGTTTCAGTGGGGAGGCAAACAACATAAATCCTTTGACACCTTGAAAGAAAAAATTAGTACAACTCCAGTACTAGCATTTCCAGATCTTCAAAGACCATTTGAGATTGAAACAGATGCCAGTGACTACGCCATGGGAGCTGTGTTGATGCAACACGGTAAACCCATATGTTATCATTCTGAGACATTTAATTCTGCAGTAGTTAATTATCCCACATATGATAAAGAGTTGTATGCATTAGTACAGGGTGTGAAAAAGTGGAAACATTACTTAAAGGGGAAAGAAACAATCATCCATACAGACCATCAACCACTTCAGTGTTTGCACTCACAAACTAAATTGCAGCAATCAAGACACTATAGGTGGATGGGTTTTCTACAGCAGTTTCATCTAGTCATCAGATATAAGAAGGGCATACACAATAAAGTTGCAGATATGTTGTCCAGACCAATCATAAATCCATCTACTATACTTAAGAATAACTCAATATTACATGAAAGCTACATTGAACAATATGCTCAAGATGTAGATTTTAAAAATGTATATGCAACTTTAAGTCATGGCAAACAAGTAGAAGAATTGGATTATCATGTTAAGGACCAACTCTTGTATCATTTGGGAAAGTTATGCATTCCTCAAACTGGAAGAGTTAACATAATCCGAGAAGCACACACTTCTCTAATATCAGGTCATTTTGGTGTGAGTAAAACAGTTGCACAACTGCAAAGGTTCTGTTATTGGCCAAGAATGCATGAAAAAGTTTCTAGATATATTAAAGGGTGTACCATGTGTGCTAAAAGCAAGCCCAACAATAGAAAATTAGGCTTGTACACTCCGCTTCCAGTTCCTTCTCATCTTTGGGAAAGTGTTTCCATGGACTTTGTTGGGGATTGCCAAAATCTAGAAAAGGTCATGTTTATTTATATGTTATTGTGGACAGGTTCAACAAAATGTGTATTTTAATACCTTGTAACAAGCAGATTACAGCTGAACAAACAACAAAGTTGTTCTTTTAGCATGTATGGGTTCATTTTGGGTTACCCACTTCCATTGTTTTCGATCGAGATTCCTGATTTGTTGGGAAGTTTTGGTCAAGTCTGTGGGAATTGATGGACACCAAACTGAAGAAGAGCACAACCTTTCATCCACAAATAGATGGCCACACAAAGGTGGCCAATAGGACAGTGATCCAGTTGCTCAAGGGCTATTGCATCAAGCATCCCAAGCTTTGGGATGAACATTTGTGTTATGTGCAACATGCTTACAACCGTGCTAAACACTCTTCTACACAAAGATCTCCTTTTGAGACTTGTTTTGGTTTTACACCAAGGTCTCCCTTAGATTTTGTCTTTGGAAAAGACATAGCAGTTGATGGACATAGTGATGTGGACAAAGCAACCAAGCTCATTAAACAAATCCAATAAATTCACCAGGCAGTGCAGGAACAGCTGGAAAAGTGCTAGGCCAAGTACAAGGCAAGGCATGATAAGCATCGAATCAAGCATAGCTTCCAAGTTGGTGATCAAGTTTGGTTGTACATCAAAAAAGATAGAATGCAAGGTGAAGGAAAGAAGCTGAAGCCAATAAGGTATGGGCCTTTCAAGATACTTGAGAAAACTGGTGAGAACACTTTTCGCCTTGATTTCCCAGCTTACATGCACATCTATTCAATAGTTAATGTAGAGAACTTGAGACTGTTTGAACCTTCAATGGTTGAAGATCCCAAAGAGCAAAGTCAATTGCCTTCTATTGATGATATGTTGTCTGAATATCTCAATGAGTTCCAGGAAGATACAGTCCTAGACAGAAAGGTGAGAACTACACGCGGAGGGGATGTTGAGTACCTCAAAATCAGACTCAAGGGTTCAAAACCAAGTAGTGAAAGATGAATAAGATTAGACAAGTGAGGACGTTGTATCCTCACTTGATTGATGCTTAAAAACCAAATTTTGGTGGTCCAAAAGCTTTTTCAGTGGAAAGGCGTGATCCAAATGGATCCTAGAAAACCCTCTAAGTCTTCAACATTCAAAACTATCACAAAAGAAGAACCTTTTAAAAAGTCAGATTACACTATCGGGAGGCAAAAAATTGAAGAAAACAATAAAATTGAGCCTATTGGAGGCTTAAAGCAACTTTGCACAGGAGCCATCAGATCTAGCCGATCAACGGTCCAGATCCGATCAGCATATCGCAATCGGCGAAGGCAAGCGGAGCTTATCGGAGGCGGCCATATAAATGTTGCAATAGTAATCAGCAGGGTCAACACAGACCATCGATCAAGCGCACAGATCGACGGCCCAGGTTAGCTTGCCATATCGCATCGGCAAATTAGAACGAAGTGCTTACAACGGGTCGGGGGCTTATGCGATATGCGATTGTGACAAGTCGCATCGCAATATCACATCGGAGCAACACAAAGGAGCGGGGACGATGCATGCAACTACGATAGCCGGACCCGACAGGATTATAAATAAAAACACATATATTTTAAGTTATAGAAAACAAGGTTTTCCTTTGTATTTTGTGCTTTCATTAAATAAATGAAAAACCAAAGAAATGTGAATAAAGCGATGAAACCAAACCTGAAAGGGTTTATACATGCAAGTGTATATGTTTTGAGATCTGAAACAAGTAGGATTTTGGGTGGCTCATAGGTGGTAAGTGGTTTTGACAGGACTCCACTCGATCCCATCCACTGAACGACACGTGGTGTGAGAAAACCGAATTTTCGGGCGGGTAATCTCCGTACGCCTTCGACGCCCAAAATGAACCTTAGCCGTTGGATCAAGATCTCTTAGATCAACGGTGGAGATGCGATAAGCGATATAAAGGTGGACCTGATAGAAATATAGTGCGGATTTATGAATATTTGAATTCTGATGAATAAAGTTTGGCAGATTTTTCCTATGTTTTACAATGTTTCTCTGTGTAAACAGAAAACACTATTTTTGGGGATTTCAAAAGCCCGATGGTCCCTTCCATTGTAGAATAGGTGGCCACCATCCCTGAAGGTGTTTAGCAATGATTGCTAATGCTCAGAGGGGGATTCAAGTTGACAGAGGTTGGGAGCCAAAGAGCTCGAGAAGGGGAAACGAACAAAAAATGCCAATTGGCTTTAAAGCCACAGAAGACAGAAGACAGGAACAAGCAATGTTGAGATAGAGAGCAAACATAGATAGAGAGTCAGTGAGGAGAGTTTGTGTACTCAGAAAGACTTGGGGAATCCAAGTAAAGGAATCTTGTTTTGTATCTGTTGTGTGAGACTCAAATTGAGCTCACTTTTGTAAAAACTCTACGTTTGAAGACATAATAGAGAGGTCACCACTGAAGGCTAGACCAGGAGACGTAGCCTAGGAGTGTTGGGTGAACTCCTTATTAAACTTGTTGTGTTTATGTGTGTTTGTCTATTATGTTCTTTAACTACTTCATTGTCTATGTATTTCTCAATCTTATTGATCCATTGCACAAAGTAACATAGGCAAATCCACATACATGAGTTTGTAATACCTTAATAATTGTCTAACATCTCATTATCAGATCAAACAATTTCATAGACTCCATTCTTCATAATACATTGGTATTCCTCATTAGTTACATTCTTCCATTCTTGGTGTTTAGTTTTGTTAGAGCCTAGATTTACCTCAGGCTGAAAAGGTAGGATCTAGGGCCAACATCAAACCATGCTCAACTTGGTAGCTAGCCCTACTAGGTCAGGATAGGGCTCTCTCCGGGTCGATCTCAGTGAATTATGATCACTAAAGGCTTGAGATTGACTGATATAGCTACTGATTTTAGGCTAGGTATAGGTACAAAGGAGTTTGATTGAATAAATGATGATTTTGTGGGCTCTAAGGGAAAGGAAGATTTTGGGTGCAAGGAATGAAGCTCAGTCTTGCAGGGGTCTTAATGGGGCAAGGTAGGAAATAGTATTTAGCACTCTAAATCAAGTGAGATCGATGGATCAGATAGAGGAGGAGTTGAAGAGGGAAAGAGAAGCCATGGATCCTCTCCAAACAGTGGAAAACATCAAAAACTAAAGCAAACTTCAAGTAGAGCACTACAGTTTCAATGTATTCTACTTACACTCTTGTTTGATTTAGCTGAGAAGAAGTAAAAGAGAAAATGATATACATAACACATGAATAAATTCACAAAGACATAAGAAAGCACTGTACCAAAACAAATGCCACAAGGATCCCAAAGAGTACTGCAAACCTTCGTCTCAATTCGTTAGCCAAAAATTGATATGAGTGTACAATGAAGCTCCTTGCTTTCTCAAGAGTCCAACCTAGCTAATGACTAAAATATCACAAGATATAGACAAAACATAACTCATCCTAGCCTCTAGGGGTTGAGCTCACAAGTTTAGGAGCTGATCCAACTGATTCTAAACTGAGAACTAGAAATCAGGCAGTGGAATAGCTTGCCTCAAGAAACTAGGGAACTGATTCATTCAGTTTCAAACAACCTTTTAACATATGAATCTACCTTCCTAAGTGAAAATTTGAAATATTTACATCATGATCCATTAGTATACATGAAATTACATCACAAATTTGCCATTAAGAAAGTGAAAAAGTCAAACTGGCCAAATCTGGGCCAAAAACAGAGCAATACTTGGTCAAACTGGCAATTTTTCCTCTATGCGCCGCGCCTGTTTGTACCTATGTTTGGAGGCCTTCCGGATGTCCAAATTCGTTCCAAGTGCACTTGTTGGAAAGGTCCGCCTATCTAATTTCCAACCCAAGTGGAATTTCTCAATTTGGCCTCCATTTTCCCCTCCAAAACTCAGTTCGCCCAACACTGCTTCTTGTGTGTCAAAATAGGGGCAGTAAGGTCATTTTTTGAGTGTTTTTGACCTTTTTGAGGGCTCAAAACCTGCCCAAATTTCTTGGCCATTGGTAGGAAAGCATATTTTTTCATGCCAAATCCAAAAATGCTGAGTTTTTGTGCTTTGGAGGCTCCTAGAAAAAGCGAGCGCCACGTGGCGCGGCGCATAGGGCAGAAATCTCTGTGTTTTAGTGCTAAAAATTCCAAAAATTTAAAAAGTGTCCCAATTTTTTTGAAATTTGGGCTGAGTCTTCTCCAGCAGGTGCTATGATGGGCCAAGGAAGCCTCAGCCAAGATCTGAAGTTTATCTTGCGCTTTTTGTCTTCTCGATCTCTTCTTCAATTTGGCCTTCTAGCTCCTGAGTCTAGCTTGGCACACCATATTCATTGACAAATAATGATATACCATGTTTCTCAACAAGTTTTTCTTCTTGTTGGCTTTCTCCAACAATCTCTCTAAGTGGATGTTGGCTCTTTCAAGCCAAGACTCCCGATGCTTGCTCATGTGTGAGTTTTCTTGATGAGATTTATGGTGATTAGGTTTTTGCTACCAAAGGTATGTTTGTATGAGGGCCTGTGGAGGGAATGTAGAAGCACTGTGTATGAGAGGTTGGGTAGATTGTTTGGAGGGCTTTTGAGGGAATGGGGGGGTTTTAGGGAATGATATTTAGAGTTTGGGAAAGAAATTAGGGTTTAGGGATTTTGTGGTTTGGGAAAAATAGGATTGGGGATAGGGATATATGATTTTGTTTTGGGATTATGGGAATTAGGTAATAGGGGAAGAAACTAGGCAATTGAGTGAGGGAGTGGAAAGGTAAGGGAATGAATTGGTAGCCAAACAATAGTGCAAACCATAGGTATTGTTTCCTTTGAGAGATATAAGAGGTAGGGTTTGATTTTTCTTTACACGATCACCATAAACCTTAAAGGAAACTCCTCCACTAGCAATGAAGAGATGGTGACTTACTTGCACATTCAAAGATTTAAGCAATTTTGGAAACTTGAGAGAGTTTAGGATAAAATTGGGCTTGGTAGCTCTATGCGCCATGCCACAAACCCAATGTTCCGTGCCAGTTATGTGCGCCGCACCTGTGTAAATTTGCACTAGAAATCACAACCCATTGCGTTGCGCCAGTTATGTGCACCGCGCTAGTTGCCCAGTGTGTTGCGCCACCATACCCAGTGCATAACACGTTTTTCAGGAGATTGTTGGAGGCCTTCCTGGTGTCCAAATTGGGCACAAGATAGCTCGTTAGAAAGGTTATTGAGTCTAATTTGCAACCCAACTATAATTTTGGAATTTGGAGTTCATTTTCCTGGTCAAAAATCAAATCTCCCAAGACTGGTAAAAATGTGCCAAATGAGGCTGCCTAAAGGCAGAGTGCTGTTGCAGTCAACTTTTGAAGGTCTTTATCAACTCAAAATTGAGCTCATGATAGCACATTGGAAATCTCTTTGTGTCTAGTTATCATTTGACTCATCAAGCAAGTCATTTGGCTAACCAAGCTAGGAGAAAACGTGACTTTCCCAAGGTCACTTCAAAGGTACATCAATTCTCTTGAGGCAACTGTAATTTTGACATTTCTCTAAAACCATGATACCTGTGTAAAAAGTGAAGGAGGTTTTTCTTCCTTGGCATATTTTGGACAAAAAATTTCTCAGTTTTCCCAAATTCATATTTTATTGCTCAGAAACATCATTGGAGTAAAACCTATCTCGATGTGTGGAACAGGGGATTTGTCGAAATGAAGTGAAATGAAGGGGATAAAGGGATTATAAATTCTTGAGAAAAATTTAGGAAGCAGGGAGGGATGCTAGGAAGTAGGGGAAAGTATAATTTCAAATATTGAGTGAGGGGAAGGGGTCCAAAAGGGAAAAACACAGGCCTAGTCTATAAAATTGTCAAGTTGTAGCAAGAAACTAGGGTTTGTGCAAACATGAGGAATTCGGGGGATCTCAGTGATGGGAAGTGTTTAATAAGGTACATTAAGGATAGGGGAAGGTGTATGAACATCCGGATACAATTTTTTCTAATTATTTGACCATCCAAGAGAAATTACCTTCAAAACCCTGGGAGAGGGAAATGAACCTTACCTAGGCACAACTAAAGCATGAACAAGGTGTAAATGACCCAGCGGAACTTGACATGATGAAGACAACCCTCTGAATGATGGTACACTCAGCTAAATGGTAAAATGGACCGACATTTGGAAAATTTTGAAAGGAGTGAAAACAAACCCTAGACCTAATACCTAGTGACCAAATTTTACTTGAAGACTAACTGAAATGAGAAAATTTAACCTTGACACCTTAAAATCTCTTTTATAAGAGCATGTTTGATCATTGGAGGAAGGCTGCAAAGACTGACACTAACAGGTTGCTTCTTTGAAAGTGGAAGGTTCATCTTTAATGAGCTTTGACATGTATGCTGCATATCCTGAGTATCTTTTTAGTGTCTTGCTCTCCCTGAATCTTCCTCTTGTGGTGTGACCTTCTACTTCTTGAAGTGTAGAAGTTAACCAATTAGGTATCTTTCTTCTTTCACGAAGAGAGATTGGTTCACTGGGACCTTATTCTTCATGATGAGAGACTTCTTCTTCCTTATTAACTTCTTCCTCAAACATAGGAAGATCCTCCTCATCAAAATCAAATGGGAGATCTTTGGATTTTTTGGAGGCAATGCTCTCATCAAAAGTTACATCTATGCTTACTTCTATTTGATGTCCTTCCTTTATGTAGATCTCGTAAGCCTTGGAAGAGTTTCTATATCCAATGAATATTCCTTTCTTGCTTGTGGGATCTAGCTTCTTTCTTTTATCCTTGGGAATGTGAATATATACAAGAAACCCAAATATCTGGAGATGATCAATATTTGGTTTCTTCCCAGTGAAGACTTTTTTGGAGTTATATTGCCAAGTGACCTGTGAGAATTTCTATTTTGGATGTATACTGCAGTCTTCATTGCTTCTCCCCATAGAAATTTCAGTAGATCTTGATCATGGAGCATAGCCTTAACACTTTCTTCTATAGATCTATTCTTTCATTCAGCTACTCCATTCTGCTCGCGATTATATGGAACTATAAGCTCCCTCTTAATCCTAGACTCCTTACAAAAAGCAATGAGTTCTTTGGAAGTATACTCACCTCCATTATCTGATCTTAGAATCTTTATCTTTCTTTCTGCAATACTTTCTACCTTTGCCTTGAATTCTTGAAATTTTATGAATACTTCGTGCTTGGATTTAAGTGAATAAACCCAAGTTTTCCTTGAATGATCATCAATGAAAGTAACATAATATAGATGACCTCTAATTGCTTTAGACATGGGACCACATACATTAGAGTGGATAAGATCTAGAATCTCTTGAGCTCTAGATGGACTATGTGCAAGTGGTTTCTTTGCATTCTTTCCCAGAGCACAACCTTTGTAGACTCCTTCATTGTCTTCTTTGAGATTTGGTACCCCATTTACAATGTAGTTTAGAGTTAGCAAGATCTTGTTGTGAAGATGGCTCAATCTTCTATGAAAAATTTCACATGGACTTATCTCAATGTGGACAAGTGCTTGACTTAGAAGAGATGAGAGTCTGTAGAGTCTTTCTTCTCGAACTCCAATGGTTCCAGCTTTCTCAATGCTAGAATATTTAGCCCAAACCAATACTTTACCATCTATAAAAGCAACTATATCTCCTTTTTCTTCTAGTGATGAAATAGAAATAAAATTTTTGCACAAACCTGGAACATATAAAATGTTGTTGAGATGAATGTTACCTCCTCCTTCTAGCTCAATTGATGTAGATCCAATGCCTTTTACCGGATAGCTCTTGTTGTCACCAAGCTCCACATAGTATGAGGACTTCCCTTTGGATAGGGTTTTGAGTTGTTTGTGATCTTCAGTCATGTGAATTGAAGCTCCACTATCTATCATCCATATACTTTCATCTTGAAGTGTTCTAGTGAGGGCTAAGAACAATCCTTCATTATTTGAATATTTGAGATCTTTGGTAGAGAAGAGATGATTCCATACTACCTTGAAACTTTGCTTGAAGAGACTTGCGAATGATGGACACTCCTTTTTAAGCCTCTTCATAATAGAATTGACCTTCTTCAAGCCTTGTGCGAACCATAGCTTGGATACCATGTTGAAGAATCTAGGGAACGATGACATTAATGATTCTTCTAACTATGATAACTGATTGTGATGTCTTTTTACTTATTATGATTACCTTATTATCATTATTGTTATTATTATTAGTATTATTATAGTGTGTTCTTCAACCATCAAACAACTACACAAACCAAGAATATCAACAAGATACAATTACACAAGATGTAGGCTCCAAGCCAGGGCAAAACCTCTCCTCATGAGAGGAAAACCCTTCAATCTCTTCTTATAGATTCTTTATTGATGAATGCCAAGACCTTTGACCAGCACTCAAGCCCTTCCAAGACCAAGATCAACTTCTCAATAATGTTCTTGCTTTATTGTTTTCCAAACCCAACAGAATCTCTTTCGGAAACACTTCTTCGACCTCCAGCCACAATTTTTTGGCCTAACTGCAGTCTGCAACTTCTCCCCCCCAACAGCAATTGCTGCTACGCATGTGTGGACTAGAACTGCTTCTTCTTTTCCTCCAACTACCTCACTTGACCTAATTTTTATTTTGGATCAAAAAGGGTACTTTGTTGTCCCTTCCTTAAGCCGTTTTTCATTAGATCGAACCCTCACAACGAAACCCTAGACAAGCAATAGAAACCATAGTGAAAAGCTGTAGAATGTCAGCCCTCTTCTTCGCACGTGTGGAGAGAAAGAGAGAGAGAGGAACCCAAAACACTTCTGCTTCTTAATTTGCCGTCTTCGCTACCCTTTTTTGCTTCTTCCTTCGCATGAGAGAGAGAGGAATGAATGTGTCCAAATAAGGTAGAACTATCCCCTATATATAGGTCTTCCAAGGGTTAAAATTCCATCTTCTAGGCCAACTTAGTCTTGGAAGGCTCAATAAAATAAAAAAAAAAATATTTTACAATTTACAAGATGCCCGATGGGGTCTTAATATTATGACAATGTCCCTATTTGACTTCTTGACCTAGGACAAATTTCTTGGGCAAGAAACCCAAGCTGAATAATAATAATCATTTTTCTTTCTTTTACAAAATACAAGAATCAAAAGTGCATTTCATATTTATGAAGACTGAACCTAGTTACACTTTCTTAAACAGACGCGACATCCTTCCGAATTATAGGTGTCAAAATAGGAAGGTCAACTTATGAGTGGAAAAACTTTTGCATTCAGACTCCGATTGAAGCACTTCTTGTGTCATTGGAAAGGTATTTGTGTGTAGAATAGCATAAAAAGGTGTTGCGCTATAGCAGAAAATTTTTACCCCCAAAAAACGTCGTTTGATGCCTCAAAACACTCCCGCAAGGTTTCAGACCTCGTTTCGCCAAACTAGGTCCCACCAGTTAAAACGGTCCCATGAGCTAATTCCTCCACTTTTTCCACTCCAAATGCATCGAGATGGATGAAAAAAATATAATGATCCATTTCTGATCACACCTCCCCAATTTTGGAGGCTTTTGGTCCCCAAAATCTTTTACTGAATGAGGTGAGGAAATTTTTCCTCCACCTTCTCCTTGGTGTATCATTTAGCTTTGCCTGGAAATTGTCACTTCAACCCAATCTACCAAAGGTCATGTTGCCCATGTCTTATAGTTCTGGACTTCTTCTACAAAATTGTATCTTCGGTCAACTCTACCTGAGCGTCTGGTGCCAAATCCTCCATAGAAGGTAGTACTTGTTCCTCTTCCTGATCTAGCACGGAAGGCTCCTAGAGTTTCAAATTCTCTACATTCACAACTGAGTAAATGTGCATATATGGTGGAAAATTGAGTCGATAGGCTTTCGAGTATCTCAAAGGGACCATACCTTAGAACCTTGATCTTCTTACCAGGCCACTACAGCCTCTCCTTGTTCGACTCTAGCCATACTTTATCTCCCACCTTGAATGATTTCTTTGTTATGTGTTGATCATGCCTGGCCTTATACTTCTCCTACAACTTCTACAATGTTTCCTGTACCTGTAGATGGATATGCCTGATCTTCTTTATAAAATTTTCAGCCCTCAAAGCATATCATGTAAGATCTTCCCTTGCTCCCATGTTTCCTCCTTGCATCAAGACAACTCCCATAGCATACCCACTCAAATCTATCTCCACTTCAAAGGGTCATTGCAAGTTTGGTAATTCCAGAACTGGTGTTTGACTTATCTTCTTATTTAGCTCCTTGAAACACTTCTGCTGATCTTTTCCCCTCTGGAAACTCTTGCCACTTGCTATTATGGTGTGGAGAGGTGTTGCTACCACTGAAAATGAGGCTATGAATTTTCTCAGGTATTGTGTTGTCCCAATGAAACTCCTGACCTCAGGAACATTAGTAGGCACCTACCATTTCATGATGTCCTCCATCTTGGAAGGATATATCTTCAAATCTCCTCCACCGATCACATACTCCATATACACTAAAGACTAATGCACAAACTCACACTTCTTGAGATTTTCTAACAGTTGGTGCTTCTTCAATGTTTCTAGAACCTGTGTCAAATGTGAAATATGCTCCTCCCATGTAGCACTATATACTAGTATAATATCCAGATACACAATGATAAATGAATCTATAAAAGGGCACAATATATCATTCATTAATATCATAAACGTAGCTAGTGCATTACATAGGCCAAATGGCATAACTAACCACTCATACAAACCTTGCCTGGTTTTGAAGGCGATCTTCCATGTATCTTCTTCTTTGACTCAAACCTGGTGATATCCAAACTTCAAGTCCATCTTGGTGAAATATTTTCCTTGTTGCAACTAACCTAGAAGATCGTCTATCCTTGGCAAGGGGGTATCTGTTCTTAAGTGTGATTTTATTCAACGCCAAGTAATCTACACACATCTGCCAAGTCCCATCCTTATTTGGCACAATGATGATGGGTGACCCACATGGTGATGTACTCGGTCAAATGACACCATGTTTCAACAACTGTTGCAACTGTTTCTTCACCTCACTTTCTTCTATAGTGGTTTGCCTGTACAGCCCAATATTTGGAAACATGGAATCTGGCAATAGTTGGATCTCATCCTCCACTTTTCTCTTAGGTGGTAACCCTTTAGCCTATTAGAGAACTTTTGAGGTCTAAAATGGGCCTCCTAAGAAAAAATTACAAACAAAATAAACTTTATAAGAACCAATAGGATTCAAGATGATGATGTCAACCATGGGGGATGATTCACCATTTTTCGAGTAAAATAGTAAAAAGATTAAAAAATAATAAAATAATAAAACTAGTTTTTCAACTTATCTCCCTAAGGCTTTACTCAAATTTCAAGCAGGAGTACCCATTGGATGCAAAATTTAATTCCTCGTCCAAGGAGTACCCATGTTGCATACTTTCGATGGACCCTACTACATGAAAAATGAGAAATACATGAAACAATGTGATTGCAATCACGTTTTTCATGTATTTCTCATTTTCGTGTAGCAAGATCCATCGAAAGTATGCAACATGGGTACTCCTCGGATGAGGAATCAAATTCTGCATCCAATGAGTGTCCCCACTTGAAAATAACTTGAAAATAGGAGATAAGTTGAAAATATGAGTTACGAAAATAGTTTTTTCCTTTTTCCCTTTAAAATTTGATGATGTAATCTAATCTTATTTTATTATTTCCCTTATTATTTTATAATTTCCTTAGGAGGCCCATTTTAGACCTCAAAATTCCCCTAATCTGGGTTCTCGTAACACATCCTTGTATGCTTGTAACAACTCCTCCAATTGTTGTTTCTATTTCTGAGTACACCCCTCTAGGGATGCCTTGCCTCTTAATGACTCCTCTTCAGAGTAAATTTATATTAAAAACAATAAAACATACTTCTTGTTGGAACTGATCAATTTCTTGGCCTGGTTGGAACATAATAGTGAAAATTTTGACATGCCATTTTGTGAGTTGATGATGAACGATTTTCCATCCTTGATGAGCCAGTACTAGCTAGCTCTCCTCATGAATATTACGTCACACATGTACATGTATGGAATCCCAAACATGACTCCACAAAAATCAAGGGGAACCACATCTAGATCTACTTCAATAAAATCAACACTCGTAGCAAATCTAATTTTGAATTGTTTTGTTACCTTTCGCTCTGCAACCTTATTTACCCATCCTAGTGGATACGGGTTTTGATGATCATGAACTTCTAGTCCCAACTTCTTGACCAGCTCTACTGCAATGAGATTCACCTGTGATCCTGAGTTAAACAGAGCATCAATCTTTGTCTTCTTGACCTGTATCTTTATATGGAAGAGTTTGGTCATTTCTTTATCTTCCTGTTGTTGAAGGCTACTTAGATTCACCTCCTTCTACACTGATGTACATACGATCTTCTCATCAATGTCTGAGTTTCTTTCAACTTAGTTGCTTGAATCAGTGGCCATGAGATTCTTCTTCTTATTATCTTTCTTCTTGTTCTTCGAGTTTAGGCCTGGATGCAACTTCCAACACTTCTCCTCTGTATGGAAACCATGTTGCAATAGTTGTAGTGGTTGCTAGGATCTTTTCACTGGTGTGTTGTGGCTACTGTCTTTTTATCTTTTCCACCTTTTTTATTTTTATTCCCCTCCTTAGAAGCTTCATGTTTCTCCTTCTGCTTAGATCCACTTGATTGTGCTCATTTCAGGCCTATGTTCTCTAGGTACTATGCATGTACACAAGCCTTGTCCATCGATTTGGGTTTGAATAACATCACTTTCTCACGCAGATGGTGGTGCAAACCCCCAAATACTTGAGGAGTACATCTGGGTTCTTTGGAGAGATACCCAAAATTATACCCATGTTTCTTAATTTTGAGGCGTATTCGTGCACCTTTGGCCTGACTTTTGCATGAAGTAATGCCATCAGATCCACTGGTCCTCCATGTACCCAATGGGATAAAATTATGACTTAATGAGGCTTTTGAAATCCTCCCACTTAGTCACTAGAGGTTCTCCCTCAACCTAAGGGTTTATGTGTGGCTCTGCCACCAAATTAGTGCATGGCCCTCTAATTTCAGCTGTGTGAATGAGATCATTTTCCCTTTCTCGATCTGATGGACATTGAAATAAACTTCAAGTTGTTACAACTAGTGGTTTAGATTCAAATCATCAATCTTTTTGTGGTACGAATTGATATCGACTTTTGCTTCCATTTTGAACGTGGATTGATTCACGACACTTGAATTGGGTTCTTTCTTTGGCTACTTCTCTGTGTCTTCCCGATCTTCCTATCCCCCTTTTGATTTGTCCTCTACATTCGAACTCCCATCTTATCCAAATATCCCCAGATTATTACTTAGGGTCGCCATGAGGAGGCTTACAATGTGGTTTATATCCACAACTTGTTGTTTGAGCCGTGAAAACCTCACCTCTGCAGGATCATGAGGTTCATTTACAGATTCATTGGCCATGATTATGGTTTTATGATTTTTGACCTCACCGACCTAGATCCCTTGCAAATATCCATGAATACCCAGAGAGACCTGCTCCAATACCAAATGATTTGTAAACTGTTGTGGATATTCCATTGGAAAATTCGTCACAACAAATCTAATAATATTATATTAAAACTCTGAAAATTTTACACTATTGCAGATTATAAAACTTTAAGATATGTGGATTTAACTGTAATTAGTGCATGCATGTGAAAGGAAATCATATAAAAAGTAGAGAATGACAAAATAAGCACACACACATGCACACATAAGACACAAGATATGCTCTCTGGGAAACCCTTTCAGGAGAAAACCCAGCTAGAAGGTGAGGCTGCTTCGATCTATTTCTTTGTCTAGAAGTATGGCTGCAGGTACAAACAAGTAATGCTTGTGGTCTGTGGGATGCTATAGTGAAAATATCCTCTCTGTATGCTCTACCTCCTATCTCTCTAGACCATCTTTACTCAACTATGGAACGAAATTCTCTCAAAATAATGGAATTCCTCTTCTTCCTAGTGGCACGGTTATAACACAACCTGCTAACCTACTAGTGGTTAATTTTGACAACAAAAACTCTTAACTAGAGTTACAATATAGACTCTTCTAGAGTCTTTTACATCAAAAACACGTGGCTAACCCATTTTCCATGAATAATGGGGGTTGAAACAACATCCTCCTGAACTATAGGTGTGAAAACAGGAAGGTTAACTTCTGAGTGGCATAACCTTTGCATACATACTTCGACTGACGTGCTTCTTTCGCCATTGGAAAGGTCTCTATGTGTAGAATAGCCTGAAAAGGTGCTGCGCTAAATAAAAAAAAATTTACCCCCAAAAACCATTGTTTGCTGCCTCAAAATGCTCTTAGAAGGTTTCAGACCTCGTTTCGCAAAACTGGGTCTCGCCGATAAAAATGGTCGCGTGAGATAATTCCTCCACTTTTTCCACTCCAAATGCATTGAGATGGATGAAAAACAATATAATGATCCAATTTAGAGCATTCACTTAACTAACATGAGCCTTGGATAAGACTCTCTCGTGATCTCTAAGGCTAGAAAACTTGTATGGTTGGTAATGTAACATGTCCTTGGAAATATCGTATACTACACACTTTTTGCAAACCTATATAGTCTGGTCCCTCAAAATGGTTTATTAGAGAAAATTTGTATCTCTTGCAAAACCGTGTGCCATATCGTATACCTTCATGGAAAATCATATATCCTCTATGACATCTTCGTATATCTACGACTAAATTCATATGATACCTTTGTGCATCGTTTGTATCAGTCTGTGGTTATTTGTGTCTTAGGTGTGGACTTATGTATACAAAATGATCATTGTATTCTATCTCTGCAATGTATATATATATATATATATATATATATATTAATATATATATATATTATATATATATATATATATATATATATATATATGTATGTATGTGATACAGTTTCGATGACTAATTTATGTGATCTTTATAGCTATGACGCCTTATAGCCTTAGTGACTATAAGCCTTGCCTCTATAACATTAACTGAGGTCTTCTATATCAAATGTGGCATATGAATGTGCTCATGATATTATTATTAATATCATGGAAGGCTTTATAACTCTTTGTGGCTAACACCTTATGCATCCTATTTTGAAGATGTAGTAGTAACCTTAACTTGCATGTGACCTTATTGACAATGATTCATTACCCTTAACTAAAGGAAGTAATGTATATCTGGATGCCTATTATAACAATGACAATGTGGTATGAGTTGATAGTGTTCTTTCTCTTATTATACATATGAATGTGAAATTAATGACAGTGACAATGATACATGATTCTTGACAATGAATTGATCCATTGCCCTGAATAATATCGCTATAAATTTGAAAAGTCATTAGGGGAATTTTGAGGTCTAAAATGGGTCTCCTAAGGAAATCATACAATAATAATGGAAATAATAAAATACTATTAGATTACATCATCAAATTTTAGAAGGGAAAAAGAAAAAACTACTTTTTCAACTCGTATTTTCAACTTATCTCCCTATGGGTTTACCCAAATTTTGAGCGGGAACACTCGTTGGATGCATAATTTGATTCTTCATCCAAGGAGTACCTATGTTGCATACTTTCGATGGATCTTTCTACACGAAAAATGAGAAATACATGAAAATTGTGATTGAAATCACATTTTTCATGTATTTCTCATTTTTCGTGTAGCAGGGTTGACTGAAAATATGCAACATGGCTACTCCTTGGATGAGGAATTAAATTTTGAATCCAACGAGTACTCCCAATCAAAATTTGAGTAAAACCTTGGGGAGATAAGTTGAAAATACAAGCTGAAAAAATAGTTTTATTATTTTATTATTTTTTAATCTTTTTACTTTTTTACCCCAAAAATGGTGAATCATCCCCCATGGTTGACATCATCATCTTGAATCTTAGTGGTTCTTATAAAGTTTATTTTGGTTGTACATTTTTCGTAGGAGGCCCATTTTATACCTCAAAAGTTCTCTAATGAGTGCTTTATTCAAGGCAATAGAAGCTGACATTATGACTTGGTAATGATCTGAGGATTAGATCCCTTATATTTGGGTCTCACCTTAATTGATTAATTCAATTATCAATTGTAATAGAAGAAGCTCACGAATTAAGAAAATATTTGCTAAAGCTATGTCAAAAGTTAAACCCTACATCTTCTAGATAGAATTGACTTTGACAATAATCATGTTAAATGACTATCATATGACAATAGATGTATTCATGTAGTTGTGCAAGTTCCATACACTTGAATATCAAGTCATATTGGTGTGAAATTCCCACCAAAACGTTGTATATCTGAAAGAAGATGTTGTTATAATATGGATATGCAAAACCCTAGTAAGGGGTTGATCATAAAATATCCCTAATATTTGTGAATCCCTAAGATGATTGCAACTCTTGTCTGACTTGATAGGTCATTAGGGTTTTGAATATTTTCGGGTCAATAAATTGATTGCCCTATGCCTATAGATTGATTAAATAACAAAACCCTAGAAATTTCTAACATCTTGATGTTGAGGTTAATTTGTAGGTTGAAATCGAGAGGGCTGAAGACTATGTTACCATAAACGGAACAATTGTCAACATTCTTGCGAAAAATCGTTCCAAAAACAATACGGGACGGGAAACCACTTTTTATACGGGTGTTCTCATTTTTATTGACTGGAAACTAGTTTCTAGTGAAACGGATCGTTTCCCACAATGTATTATGAAAAAACGTTTATCCATTTTCGCTAGAACGTTTTGGTTCTGTCTCTCCTTTTCTCTATTTCCTTCCTCAACTGGTGTTAAATCCCTTTCCAGAAACAACAGTTTTCGAGTTTATCCTATTTCAAAAACAATAGTTTCTGAGTTGAGTTGCGTTTTCTAGTTGTGCATGCGAGTCAGTGGTTGTGCCTACCCGTAAAGCAAGGTTTGAGCACAATTTAAGCTAGAGAGGAGCGTAGATTCATCATTTAGCAGACACTGGTAAAGAAACATTTAAGCACGTTTTATGCTTGGAGAGGAGCGCATTCAACAAAGTCCATAACATACTGGATTTGTTTTTGGATTCCCAATTCTTGGGTATGTTTTCATATTACTTCAATGAACCTCGGCTAAAAAGTCACGATTATATTTATGTCCTAAATAGTAAACACTGCACTTGTTGGATTATTTGGTTTAGGTGTTCGCCAATGTTCCCAACTTCCATATGTTCTTTCTTTCCCTCCTAAAACCATTATCACTTCTCTTGAATTAGTTCTATCTCGTAGTTCTATCTCGCTTCTTTTTCCTTCATCGAATTTTTCTTCCAATTTTGTGTATAGTCTTTAATAAGGAGTGTGAGACAGAGTGTAGAGTGCAAAATTTTCCTGTTGATTGATGCAATAAGTTTCCAGACACATTATAAACGATTTTGTTAAAGATAAGAGAAGGAGATTCTAGATTATCTTCCTTAATTAAACCTCATGTAACTTGGGAAGAGAAGACACTTCGTCCTTCGAAGCCAATGAATGTTATTCTAATTTCACCATTGTTCCATAACTGTTGTTAATGTTATTAATCCATTCATTTCCTCACAACAGATATATATGTTGCATGCATTCTAATTTGACCATAGTTCCATAGTTGTTAATGTTATTAATCCATTCATTTCCTCACAACAGATATATATGTTGCGTGCATCTCCATCAATTAGCTAAGTACGAAGTAGCTTTGATGGTTTCACTTCACTTTTAATCAGTCATCTCCACGTTTTTGTATTTTCTCACACAAATATCATTCTCGTTATTATAGGAGTTAACAAAACTCTATCTATGATTGTTGCATACCCCGAAGACCGCATATGACAATCTCCATCTTTTTTCATATTTTCCTTCTTGCACTCTACGGGTAAGTGTGGTTGCAATCTATGCATTGTTATTGTTGTTGTTCTTTCTGCAATAATTTCAGAAATACAAATCAAGCAGGGGACTAAACTCAACAACGCTTTTTTTTTGTACACAAAATTACAATCAATCAGAACTTTTGCTTAGAGGAATTGTACTACACTAATTCTACTTTTGCTTCAACAATATTAAATGTAATCCCACCCATTATGTTTGTGATGGCCACTAGCCTAAGGTAGAAGATCGATCTTGATAAATTCCTCCATTCGCAATTCCCAAATTAAAATTTTCGATTAGGAATCCTATTGATGATAACTAAGTTAGGGTTAAATCTGATGGTTGTGCTTATTTAAATTTCAATATTAAGAGCAGGAGAGGGAAGGAAAAACTACTAAAACCGAAGATTTTGAAAGAAACCTAAAGAGCCTGGAAACAAACCTGATTTTTTTTTTGTTCGAAGTTGTTGAACAACTTCACTGGCATAGCAGTCTGTAATAACAAATGTTGTTTAGCAATAACCAAATGATACTCAAACTATCCCATCAACCAAACCATTATCAACAAAATAGGTTCTTCATCCAAAACATGGCTACCCAATAACCAAAACAAGGCCTTTGAATAAAAATCTAAAATGCTCAACTAGATGACTGATACCAAAACTGAATGTTTCAATCATGACCCAAGTGCCAACGAATCAAACAAAGATAAAACTCATTGCGAATGCCAGATTCACGATGGATTTTCTTTGTCTTTTCGAAATCATTAGCCTCATTCCCAAATTCATCAGAGCTTCAAATCCTTGGTGGGAGAGTCCAGTACCCAGACAACAAGAATAAAATTCACTTCCCAGATATATTCTCTAGAAAAGTCTTCTCACTTTTGATCAAAACCAACAATTAGCACTCATAGAATCATTTCCAAGAAATCCAAAACCACCACTCTATCACTTTATTGTTCACTTCACCATGATAGTATGCCAATCAATCAGACACCTTTTTCAATTTAGGATTGTCCTGCAAATACTCCAAAAATATCACTATGACTATTCTTGGGCGAAAACTACTCCCTTGCCAATCATCATCTGCCATGTAATCCAATTTCCTCCTGGATTTATGCCTTTTTAAACACTTAGGAACAAAATATTTTTAGGTGATGTCTTATGCAATTATTTTTTCGTTTTCTTGAAAACAAATGATTCATTTGTTAGAAAATAATACCAATGAATGTGTTGTCTGATGCAATTATGTTTTCGTTTTACGGAAAACAAATGATTAATTTGTTAGAAAATAATATAAATGAATGTGTTGTCTGATGCAATTATTTTTTCCTTTTATTGAAAACAATAATTCATTTTTTAGAAAATAATATAAATGAATGTGTTGTCTAATGTAATTATTTTTTTCGTTTGATTGGAAACAAATGATTCATTTATTAGAAAATAATATAATGAATCTGTTGTCTAATGCAATTATTTTTTCGTTTTATTGAAAACAAATGATTCATTGGTTAGAAAATAATATAAATGAATGTAATGTCTCCTAGAGTGTTAGAAGAAATTTTGCATCGGCCGAGGTGCTCTCAAGTTATATTCTTGATATTTGACTAGGTTATTTGTAACAATATAATTTCTTTCCTTTGATAACTTAATAAATAGTAATCTCGTAAATAGTGTAAACACATGTTCAACATGTTGAAACATCTATTAAGGGCCACTTTCTTTTATTTCCATCCAATTAAGATAAATTTATTTGATTTGCCTTATGCTTCGTACCAGATTCTATCAAGCAATTTTATATTTTTTTATTGTTATTTCACTCAAATGCTTCTGGTACATGCTTCTGGTACAAGCACTTATCTATAAGTGATGTAAATTTTTAATTTAATTCACAGATTTCTTAGTGTTCACAATTGTTTTAGTTTAATTTTTTTTTAAGTACTTAAACATTTATCATTTACAATTTCTCTAGTTTTAGTTGTATGGATAGTTACAGATTTTCCAGCTTTCACAAAATTACTTTAGTTAACTAATTTGGATAGTAATTTTTTTTTCAAATGCACATAAATTTAGCCTTCACAATTGTTAATTACTTAATTAATGTTTATGTTTCAAATTTATGTTAAACTTTGGTAGGCACTACTTTTTCCAGCCATAAAGATCAAATAGCAATAATAGAAAAAACACTGAAGTGAACAATGATTGAATAATAGACACTAAATATATTTTTCTTGTACCACTAATGGAATTTTATGTTTTTTTTTTTTAATCTTGAAGCTAAAAATAATTAATAAAATTTCACTTATTACATATCACATTGTAAAATTTAAGTATAGTAATGAAATTTAATGGTTTTGGATTTAATTTTACACTAAATTTATGAAATTATGATTGCTCTATGAGTATAGTCTCTCATGCAAAACATTAAACTATTCATGTGAATACATTTATTTCTTCAAAGTCCTTGTTAATTATACTTTCTAATTAAGTATCAGTTTTATTTTTCTTTTTATTTTTTAAATTAATTTTCAATATAAACTGTGCAGATTAGAATTGGTTGTGGAAGAGAATTATCTATTCTTTATTCCACTCATTTCTCATTACAATGGAAGAAAGTTCACCAGCTTCACAAAGTAGACCACCCCTTTCCCAACAGACGTCTTCCAAAGGAGTAGAAAAAAAGGTCCAAAGCAAAGAAGGCCTTTGAAGCAAGGTTATGGGCGACCATGAAATGCACTAAATCTTATAGTGGAGGAGAAAGTGGATCAAGTGGTTCAAAGTTTTGGTTTTGCCCTTATTGTAAAACACAGTAATCAGGGAGGTAGCAAGAGTTCGATGGCATTTACTTGGAATGGGGAAAAGAACAAACAATTATATATACGAGTGTACCTATGACAAAGAAAGCATCTCTACACAAACAATTTAATGAACTTAAAAAATTAGGACATATTGTTGAAGGTTCAATTCAAACCAACAACAATCCTAGTGAATTGGCAGTTGGTGGTCAATACTCTTATTCTCAACATCAAGTTTTAGTTTCCCACCTTGAAAATTTATGGGATGTAAAAGGGAGGGGAAATCTTGATGCATCTACTGGATGATTTTTTTTTTTGCAAATGGCATAACTTTCAATGTTTGTAGATTTCCTTATTGGAAGGAAATGGTGAGGGATATAGTTAACACTGCCCCTAAAGGTTACATGCCTCCTAGTTATGAAAAGATGAGGACAAGAGTGTTATCTAAAGAGAGAGCTCGGATTGAAGCTAGACTTCATGACATTAAAGATAGTTGGAAGGGATTTGGGGTCTCCATTGTCTTACATGGTTGGATAGATGTCAACCATCGTCCCCTTATCAATATTTTTGTATCATGCCCAAAAGGAGTTATGTTCTTAAAATGCCATGATACTACAAGAAAGACAAAATATGGTTCATACCTAATGGGTCTCTTCAAAGAGGCAATAGAGGAGGTTGGAAGAGAATATGTGGTCCAAATTATCACAGATAGTGCCTCAAATAATGTCCTTGCTGCGGGGTTGATTGAAGATGAATATTCAACAATTTTTTGGACTCCTTGTTCTGTGCACTGCATGAATTTTCTCCTGAAAGATATTAATAACATTGCATGGGTTGCGAAAACTATAAATGAAGCAAAGATGCTACAAAATTTTATTGTTAATCATGTAACATCCATAGCAATTTATAGGAAATATGCAAATATTCAACTTCTTCGATCTGCTGAGACTAGATTTGCATCTGCATTCATCATGCTTCAACGTCTTATTAAAATGCATCAACCTTTGAGAAAGATGGTGTTATCAATGGATTGACAGAGATGGAGGGTTCTCATATTGGAGATGACCCAAAAGTTGAGGACATTATTATTGGCCTTTCTTTAGAGGATTTTTGAAGGAGAGTGGAGGATATTGTCACCTTGATCACACCTATTGTTTCCACCCTTCGCATATTTGATAGTGATCAACCATGCTTAGAGGGTGTGTTTGAGAGTATGGATCAAATGAGAGAGAAACTTCATGATATAATGGAAGATAAAAATTCTAGGATTGACAAAGACACTAAAAATGAAGTGTGGGAACTTAGTCTAACAAGGTGGAAAATGCTTCATAGCCCTCTTCATTCAATTTCATTCTTACTCAATCCTAAATTGTTTCACAAGAAACCGTCTACTGATGTGGAGGTGATGCAAAATTGAAACACTTTTATAAGTAGGTGTTACGATCGTTAGGATTGCATTGCTTTACGACTTGAGTTGGGAAAGTACTTAAGATCAGAAGACCACTTTGCAAATGAAGATTATGCATACAATAGAGAACAACTTGGACCCATAGACTTTTGGATGCAATATGGTATAGGGACTACTTTGCTTCATAGTTTGGCTATATGTTTGCTTTCACGGGGATGGTCAATATCGAATACCCTTAATGTATTGATTTATTGTTTAAGAAATTAAGTCTAATGTTCATTTTTTATTATTTTCCCTTTAAGATTTCAAATGTCTATTGCTAACATAATGTTAATTTTGTTTTACAGGTTACTAGTTCATCTGCATGTGAAAGAAACAAGAGTGAATATGCCTTTATACATTGATCAAAGAGGAATCGCAATCAAAGAGGAATCGCCTAGGTAGAGAAAAGACACAA
The DNA here is from genome assembly GCA_000404065.3 of Pinus taeda. Taxonomy (NCBI): domain Eukaryota; kingdom Viridiplantae; phylum Streptophyta; class Pinopsida; order Pinales; family Pinaceae; genus Pinus; species Pinus taeda. The sequence continues at coordinate 374,277 of APFE030269537.1, read as the reverse complement.
GATTTGGTGTTCATACACTCAAATCTATGCTTGTTGTCTCGACAACAACTAGAGTATAAAACTGGACCCACTACAATGTGGGATTGTGGTGGTTCACAAGATGATGGAGATGATGAGTTTCCACTTGAGGTGCTACAAGACAATATAGAATACATGCTTGATAATACCAAGAAGTTTACTAACCATAATAATGCTTTTGGAATTGGGTCAAGCTCAACAACCATTCTAGAAAATGAGCTTGACAATCTAGATTATCAAGTTTATTTTCCTTTTGCATATGAATTGCTAGAAGTGGCTTTAGAGATACATTTAATTATTTATATTTCAGATCTCTTATTTTCATAAATGTTTGCTATTTTTTTGGAATTAATGATTGGATAAATTTTTTGATTTGACAAATTATGACATCTTTCTTAAAAGTAAATCACTCTTTATAAATGTTTCTTTAGAAATTCACATGTGGAAACATTAGATTTTTATGATTAATGTTGTGTTTTATATTGTTAACCTTTAATCTTGTTTTTTTCTCTCATACTTTCTTATACGCGAAACCTGAAAACTTTGTTTCTCGTATCGTTCTCATTCCAAAATCTATTTCTTGTATCGCTCTCGCTTTATTTCCCATTTCTCATTTTTGGTAGCATAGGCTAAAGATCAAGAGAGAGTTGTTTTGATGAGAAGGTTAAAGATCAAGAGAGAGTTGTTTTGATAAGAAAGAGTTGTTTTGATGAGAAAAAGATAAGTACCTTGTGTTTCTTTTTGTTTTGATAAGAAAGAGTTGTTTTGATGAGAAAAAGATAAGCACCTTGTGTTTCTTTTTATTACGCTGATATGTATTACTTTTGAATCTGTTCACTTCCCTTTTAGTCTACCATTTTTATCTTAGCCCGACATTCGATGCATTGCCACCCACAAATTCTGCAATGACCTTTGGACAAAACCTGATAAAGGTTATTGACCCCTCCATCAGGATATTGCTGAGATTCGTCTGGTTGGAGGCTACCAAAGAAAGACTACAAAGGATTCACTAAGACTGCAATTTGTATGAGGAGCTGTTGTGAATTTGGACGAAGTCAATTATAATTCGTATTAGGAGTTGTTGCGAGTTTGCTTGGAGTCTTTATACACTTGCATGACTTATGTTGTATCATCATGGCATACATCATGAATCTTTGTCCACTCTTGGTCATTCTTCTGGCACTCCTGCCTTTGTGCTGGAAATAAGATGTTTTTTTATCTGTAAAGCTTCCATGTTGGCATGAAAGGAAACTGGAGATCTAAATTTCCCTTCTTTAATCAGAGTGTCAACAACGAGTATTTTATTTTTCCATTATATCAGTAGGAATATGAGTTATTGTTGTGAAAAAGAAGCCGCCATTTTAGAAGACTACCCTGCCTGCAAGGTAACCACTGACAGGAGAAGTGAAGCAACAGTAATGTAAAGGCTGGCATGCCTCGATGTTTCTTGCTTCTTCGACAAAAGAATGAAATATTTATGTTTCTAAATGAGTCGAAGAATGCAGGGACGATACTAGAAAGAAGATTATCCTTTAAATTCAAGAATTGTCGAGATTATGTATGACCCCAGAATGGTACCAGTTAGGCGATTTTTTTCCAAATTAAGTTGTATCAAGTGTTGGAGTTAATCGGGAATTTGGCCGGTGAGACGACTTTCTCAAGCAGTAATAATTTTTCGATGAAATGAAAATAGGGCAAGTGGGACAACGTCATTGGGAGGCGGAATCCGGGCCTTTTCTGAGCAACTCATTACCATCACAATTAGTTGTGAAACTCGCTATGACCACATTGAAGAGAAAGGAGTTGTCTACAGAGGTGGAAGAATTTCCCAGACGGTTAAAAGTGGCCGAAATCTAGGCAAAAAAATTTCAAAAAGTCTTGTGGATGCAGTGTTTGAATCATGTTTTTGATGGTGGAAATGGATTTAGCACCATCAAAAACGTTTAAAACAACTAAAATTATGAATTTTGATAGCTTTATTTAAATTCACAAAAATTTGATAGAAAAATACATGCAAAATTCCACTAGCTACATGGTATATACATGTCCTTAATTCAAAGAGCATACACTATATCAATAACAACAATGTTGGTAAATGGTTCAATGTATGGTTAGTTCTAGGTTGCATGTAAGGAATGAATGACATAGTTTAAGACTAATAAAAAATATCTTCAAAATCTTTCCTATAACCATAAAAAAATGATGGATTTTAACGTAAAAACTTTGACTTTTATACATTGTCCAAATGAATTTTCATAAAACACTAAATACAAATAAGAATACCAAAACGATGCTTAATCTCTATATATTTAAGACTTTTCCTCTAAATTACAATCGTCTATTTAGAAAAAGATAAAAAAACAAAAAAAACAAAAAAACAAACATAGTGGCTATTATAATTCTCTAGTTGTTATAGAATTTCTATGAAATAGTACAAGTTAAAGATGTATATGGGTTGGGATTTCATAGAAAGGTGAAAGTGTTTTTTATTTTTATTTTGTATTCAAGTATATGTAGAAGAAAAAAGAAAGAAATTATGTAACGTCCACAGGTTAAAGATAATTTATGGGACATATTGCTTCTTCATCTGTTTGATGTGTTTGGTTTTTTTTTTTTTTTTTTTTTTTTGGGAAGCTTCACAATAAATGCTCCCAACATCTTGACAAACCCCTTACTAAATAGATTATCCCAAGAGCTATTTGCCAACATATTTGCATAACTTTCCCTATTGTCTTTGAAGGCCTCACATTCTAAAATGAAATGCTTTTCTGTTTCCACTGTTCTGGAAGAACAAAAAATGCATACTCTTTCCTCCCACACTTCTTTTGGCCTTTTCCAATGCCCTGTTTCACAACGGAGTTGATGAGAATTAGTCCTTAACTGAGAATAAGAATTTTGGCTCTCCAAGAGATATTGGTCTCTATGTATGCTTTTGGTTGATGACTATGAGTGGGATTAAACACTTCAATATAGTAATTTTTCTTTTTTCCTAGCTCCTTATCTCAAGTACGCTTGTGGAACTTTTCCATAACAAAATCTTTTATCTCTTTGTTGTTTATGGGACATACATTCAAGCAAATACCTCATTTACTAAACCATTTGTTATTTTGCTGCATCCAAATTTGTTTGTTTGTGTTTTTGTTTTTTTCTCTGTTGTACAATCTATTATTAAAGACAACCTTAGGCCTGTCATTAAAGACAACCTTAGGTTATCTACCCTCTTCCATTTACTCAATTTTTTTAAATACCTTATGACTTGCACCATAGAAATTGCTTCAATGGAGCAGCTCCTATATCACTTAACAAGATAGCATAAGGAACTGCACTTTTAATCTTGAATTTGTTTGTAATCAAACACTTCTGAATTTTCTCAATTTGTCTCCACTGCATGTTGGATGTACTGTTGGCCCATAGTTCACAACTATAGAGAATCACCAGAATCACTAGAATCCCAAAAAGAGTTTGAGTAGTTTTCCAGTCCCATAACTCTACCTCTCTACACCTATTTTGAAAAGCATAAAATGCTCTCCAACCCCAAAGTGTTTTTTTTTCTACAAATATATTTTTAATTATTTTATTAAATACCAATAAACTATAAAAGATTTTAAAAAATTATATAAAATGTAATAATGAAAAAAGGAGTCATTAAATTACATAAAAGGTAAGGTAATTAGATAAAATTGAAATTGAGATGTTTTTATATCATGTGTTAAATATGCAATGTTTATATTTAAAAATAGTTGAAGCTTATTTCACACAAAATTATCTTGAGCACGAAGGTTGTAGTCTCATATTTTTTTTATGAGAATAGACTTTCAAAGTCAACACGTATATTTATAGTCAATAGTTGAAACATGTGGTGTACTTTAAATCTGTAAATTTTTTACTTAGCAAAATTCTTATGATGGTTAATGAACTCGTTGACCTTCCACCCATCAAATATCATGTTATTGTAATTTTTTGTGAAGGTTAAAATCAAGTTAGAACTCTTTATGAATAGGGCATAAATCCCAACTTATCTCACTATTAGTGTGAATGACCATCAATACATGATCAAATAATATTTAGGATTTAGGAATGCACATTCATCTCATTGGTAGTAAATGGTAATTAATAAATAATGAAAATTTCGATAACCCATATAATGAGAAAGTTAAGCCTTTTTCAATTATATATCTTAAGTTCACTTACATATTACATATATTGTTTCAAATGAATAGATAGTTAGGGAAAAACAAAAATGGTTAAATTGCTTTATAAAATATTTTAATTTTATGAAACATTTTCATTACAATGGATTTCATCTCTTTCTTTTTAGTTCAATTGGTGAGACATGTTAGGGGGTTTGAACTTCTAAACATTTGGATATAGAAGGGCTTGCCAACATGTTTTTGTCAATTGTGCTACGACCCATGGATCTCATCCCTCTTGATGCTTAATAGAGTGGAGTTAGGATAGATATATATTGGGAATTTTTTTATATATATATATATATTTTGCTAAAGCAAGAGTCAGACCTTCTATTAACTTATGACTGAAAATATGTTACATAAGTTACAACATGCATTAAGAGGATGCAATTCCTCCAACAAAGGGAAGAATTAAATAAGCACTTAGTGCCCGTACAAAAATTTCAGCCCCAACCAAACATTTGGCGGACTTAAAGATGGGAACAGAGATTGTAATCAAAAGAATTCTTGTCCGATGAGGTTAGTGCGGGCCCACTGACATGCTTGTTGAACCTGAACCACGGATCTGATGCATCCTGATCCAATGGCTGAGAACCGTATCGGGTGGAGAAGTAGTAGACGAGATACATGCACGTTGTATTAACAACCTATGCTGACTTTCTCCCGAACCCACTAACCTACTCGATAGCCTGTAGCCGTCGATCTGCTCCCTCATGATCAAATGATCAATATCCATATCGCGTGGAGCAGAAGCCCGAGAAATACCCGCCCATTGAGGGTGGTATTCTCTCTCCTCCCAAAGCCATGTGTAGACAATTGAGTGGCATTGCTTGCAATTCATATGTACCACTTTTGGATTTGAGGGCGCCCGATAAGGGTGGTATACCAAAAGCTGTTTTGACTCCCACTGCCTTTATTTCGGACCCACAAACATGCTCGACAGCCTATAGCCATTGATCTGCTTCCTTATGATCAAACAACCAATGTCATACTGTGTAGCGTAGTAGCCCGAGGAATACCCGCCCGATGCGGGCGGTATTCACTCTCCTTCTCAAGCCACGTGTAGACATTTGAGTGGCAACACATGCAATTCGTATAAACCACTTTTGGATTTGAGGGTGTCTGATAAGGGTGGTATACCTGAAGCTAATTTGACTCTTGCGGACTTTCTCCTGGACCCACTAGCCTGCTCGATAGCCTATAGCTGTCGATCTGCTCCCTCAAGATCAAACGGCCAATGGCCATGTCTGACGGAGCAGAAGCTCGAGTACTTTCTCTAGCTTCCAATAGCACCAATGCAAAGGCAAACTGTGGTGATCGCTTGTGAGACCCTCAAGTTCCCAAACTCTGTGTATCTTCCTAAAATACTCTTATTCTTCATTGACTAAAGGTGATATTCAGTTGTCCTGACTGTTCTGGTATTGCTCCATGTCTATGGGGCCCGAGATGAACAACCTTCATGCATTTGGCTGTCTGGTACCTCCTCCCACCTGCAACACATGTTGTCTCGTGTGCACCTTACCCCTTCATTGGCTAGCCAATCCGCTACTTTGTTGGCTTCCCTACGAACATGCACAAAACTAAGAGTTCTTAGAATTCTTAGATGTGATTGAATTTTGTGATAGACCTGTAGAAGCCTCTAGTGGCTTGCGATTATATCTGGTGTTGATCCTGTGCCTATCCGCTTGACCGATTTGATGACTAATTCCGAGTCAGCCTCGATGATAACATTATGAGTGTTGTGCTCTATTAGTATCTCCAAGAATTGCTCCATAGCCATGAGTTCAGCCATATTGTTGGTAGCTTTTCCCAAATGACTCTGAAAGATTACTTTTATGTTGCCCTCCTCGTCTCTTATGACTCCTCCATAACCAACGTCTCCAGGGTTACCTTTTGAGGCTCCATCTATGTTGAATTTTAAAAAACCCTGTGAAGGGGGTTGCCAGAAATCCTTTCCCTCTGAAGTATGCTTTGTGGTATTATTTAGACTCTAAGGGATATGTGTCTGAAGTTCCAACATTTCTAGAATGTGCGCCTCTCTGTGTCCCATGTCCTTTCCTGTAGAAAATCCCCCAAGGGTGTTGACTGTCTCCTTGAGTTGTTTAAGGATTATTGCTAAGATGCTACTAACTGGGCCATTTTTGTCTTTGAAGATCCTGTTGTTGCGCTCTTTCCAAACATTCCAGATAAAGAACACCGGAATCAGAGCCCAAGCTATGTTCACTGTTTCATTGTTTGAGAAATCTCTTCTCCAATTTTTCAACGTATCAATGATATTATTTTCATTCATGTCTGTCTGCTTGAAGACATCTATTACCCAGTTCCATAGGGTTGAGGTGAAGGAGCAGAGATTGAGAAGATGATTTGTGGTTTCTTCCTGCTAGCCACATAGGTGACATCTTGAGGGGCCAACAAAACCTCTCTTTATGAGATTATCCCAAGTTAGAATCTTGTCTTGTTGAACCAGCCACCTGAACAATTTGATCTTCATCCAATGTGGGCTTTGCCATAGGTCTTTCCATGTCTTGTCAGTGTTTTGAAAGTTAAGACCTATGGCTATTCTTTTGGCTTCTTTGAGGTTGAAAACACTCTCATTATTTCTGCCCCATCTTAATTGGTCATCTGAAGTTGAGGTCAAAATTTCTCTTTTCCAGAATAGCTTCCAGGGCTTTATCTTAAGTTTTTAGCGAGGTCAGCTCACTGTAGTCTGGTAGTTTCCAAATTCTCCATTTTCCATTATCCTTTGAATGATCCCAATAGTCACTTACCTTCTTTAATCCTTTGTTAATAGTATCAATTTGGATGCTTTCTAATTCCTCTCTGCTGAGGTTACGTTCCTGCTGCCAGTTGTCCTCCCAGAACCAGACAATATTTCCATTTCTGATCTCCCAGAAACTATAATTTTGAACTAAATCTCTGTTCTCCCAAGCTTTATTCCAAATTTGGGAACCTTTTATTTGTCCTGTCATTCTTATGAGGTTCGTTTCTTTCCAGTTCATTTCATATTTTTGTTTCCAGAGATTCGCCCAGGGATTTCGTATTTCCTTTAGCCATCTCCACCACAGTTTTTCTCCCAAAACTTTATTTGGAATTTCTGGGTCATGTACACCCAAACCACCATGGGATTTGGGTTTGCAGATCTTGTCCCAAGCTACCAGAGCCCATTTCTTTTTCTCTTCCCCTTTCCCCCAGAGAAAGTCTCTTTGAATATTTCTGATTTGCTAAAGGACTCATGTTGGTGCCGGAAGGGCTGATAGCATGTAGATTGGGATAGTTTGGAGTATCGCCTTAGTGAGGACCAACCTCCCTGCTACGTTCAGGGCTCTGTTTGTCCACTTGCTGACATTGTATTTCAATTTATTTATTACAGACTCCCAGATGTCCTTGTACAATGGTTTGTCGGTGAGGGGAACCCTCAGATACTTTGAGGGAAGTGAGTCTCTTTGAAAGCCTAGAATTCTGGAGAGATTTCTTTGAATAGAAATGTTAGTATTAAAAAAGAAGATCTTTGATTTTGAGAGGCTTACTAGTACCAACTGCCATTGCAAACTCATTCAGAATTTTCTTGGAAGCTTTGGATTCCTTGAATGTAGGTATGCCCTGCAACATAGTATCATCCACAAATTGTTGATGTGTCAAAGTGTCTCCGTTCCGAGTGATTCTCAGTCCCTATATTCTTCCTTCCTCCTTGATAGAAATGATCACTTTGCCCAACTCTTCCATCATGGGAATGAAGAGAAATGGGGAAAGAGGATCTCCATGTATGAGACCTCTCGTAGTCTTGAAGGTTCTGGATGGAGAGCCATTGAGAAGAATTGAACAACTGGCAGTGGTAACAAGAGCCATGACCCACCTTATCCAATTATGGTCAAAGCCATATGCTTTTAGAACATCCCTTATGTAAGCCCAACTTAGTTTATCATAAGATTTCGCTATGTCCAGTTGTATTATCATTCCCATTTGCTTGTTGGTTTTAAGGGCATGTACCACTTCATGAGCTTGAATGATGTTATTGAGAATTTGTCTCCCTTCCACATAGCTCGTTTTTTCCTCTGACACCAGAGATGGGAGGAGGGGTTTCAGTCTATTGGAAATGACTTTGGAAATGATTTTGTACACCACATTGTATAATGCTATGGATCTGAATCTGTCAGGAGAGGTCACTTTTTCCTGTTTGGGGATTAAGGCAATGAAGGATTCATTGAGCGCCCTCAAAATTGATTTAGAGTTTCTCAAGTCCTCCACTACCTCCAGAATGTCTTGTTTGACAATCTTCCAACATATTTTGAAGAAGTCCACATTGAAACCATCTGGGCCTGGAGCTTTTCCATTATGCATTTCCTTGATAACTTCATTGAGCTCTTCCTCCATTACTAGTCTGTTGAGATTATGATTGTCCTCCCTAGAAACCAGCTTTGAAATGTGCTGAGTAAATCTCTTCGTGAATTGGGATCTGTCTGCTATGGTTTCCTCAGCAATGCTTTGAAAATGCTGGACTAGTACATCTTCCATTTCCTCATGAGTAGTTTCCTATGTTCCTTGAGGATTTGTGAATTTCGAAATTTTGTTGTTAGTTTTGTGTGCTATAATGTATTTGTGAAAGAATTTTGTGTTTCTCTCCCCTTCCTTAATCCATTTTACTCTGGATTTCTATCTCCAGAAGATTTCCTCTTGTAGACATCTGTTGTCCCATTCTCGTTGAAGTGAGTTTTCTAGCTCTTTTCTTTCCTCTGTGAAGCCTTCTCTGATGAGAATTTGGTTAATTTCCTGTAATTTCTTTCCCACTTCACCTTTGGCTTTGAAGATATTTCCAAACTCATTTTTATTCCATTCTTTGAGTTTACTCTTGATGTGTTTGAGCCTAATATGTAGAAGGAAAATTTTCGTGCCTTGAAAGTGTAACTCTTCTTTCCACCACTTCTCAATGTTTGTGAGGAAATCAGAGTGAGTGAGCCAGACATTCTCAAACCTGAAGGGTCTGTTTCTTGGTTTACCAATTAAGGAAGCTTCCATTTGGATGGTCCAGTGGTCTGAGCCTCCAAAAGGGAGGATGAACGCTGTCAGGATTTGTCCAGTGAGAAGAAGCTCTTCTGAGATTATGAATCTATCTAATCTTGAGGCTACTTGGGTAGTGCCCCCTCTTTTGTTATTCCAGGTGAAAATTCCATTGCTTGTGTCCATATCAACCAATCTCATATTGGTGAGGAAGTTCTAGAAGGCAATTGAATCTCTACCAAGTGATCTGGTTCCCCCTTTTTTTCTGTGAGAGATTTAATCATATTGAAGTCTCCCCTTAGAATCCAGGGTATCGCTGGGTGTATTCTTTTCATTTCCTCCAGAGAGGTGAGGAGCCTGAATTTATCTTCCAGAAGTTGAGGGCCATAGACATTAGTGATCATGTAACACTCCCTTTACCCCACATGTTGAATGATCAAAGAAAGGTGGTGCTTGGATGCCTCCGCATCAAGAATACCAAATTGCTGAGTATTCCATAAAGTGAGAATTCCACCAACTGATTTTGTTGCTTTGACTTCAAGATACTCATACTTACTTAACCATTTGCTATGCTTTTCTCTAATCTTCTCTACTGAGCATTTGGTTTCATGTATGAACACTATGTCTGGTTTTTCCTCTTTGATTCTGCTACTTAGATTTCGTTGTTTTCTTCTACTCCCTAGTCCTCTAATGTTCCAGGTTGTGAGCTTCATTGAGGGGGGTTTGTGAAGGAGTAACTGGAGAGATATTTCATCTTTCCTGAGTCAATCATGAGTTTTCCACATTCTAACATCAATTCTTTCTGTCTCTTCCTTCCTCTTTTCTAACCTGGGTTTTTGGCAGCTTTTCCTTTTATTAATCCCATTGATGTAACCCCTCTGTTTTCCTGGTTGTCGTGGCCTCTTTTGACTCCTAGCGCTTTTTGATGTGACCTATTGAGGAATAGTTGTTGCACCCTATCAACTTCTTCCTGTGGTAGATAGTTAATTCCTCTGTTGCTTCATTGTTCTAGAAACTTTTCTAGTTCAAGGTTCTCCCTCTCAAGGATCTCTTGTAAGTCTTGGTTCGTCGTGCCACTTTCACTCTGGGTCATATCATGGTCCCTTTCTAGATCCATGATACTCAGTGGGTCTATTTTGTGTTTATTTTGTTCCTGAGTGATCTCCATGCTAGTTTCTTTTCCTTTCCCGCTTTGCTGGTCCTCTGGTTTCTTTTGTATTCCTTCCTCTTCTACTTCTTCTTCTAAAATTTCAAAACTGTTGTGACTTAGTGCTTTGCTTTCACTAGGTTTCTTTTGGGTCTTTTTCCCCCTCCTTTACATTTTCCTCCCACTTTAGTAAAACCTGTAGGGTCTTTCCCTTTGTTGGTTTTTTGGTGTTCCCCCCTTTTATTAAGTGGGCAGTCTCTAAATAGGTGTCCATGTTCATGGCATTTACAACATCTGAATGGTATGTGTTCATAGTCAACTGCCTGAACCCATTCCTCGTCATAAACTTCAAGTATGACTTCATCTAGAAGTGCTCTTGATAAGTCCATCTCAACACATATGCAAGCAAAGGAGGTATATTTTCCTCGCTAAGTCACCTCTAAAATCTTTATGAAATGACCTAATTTATTACCTATAGCTTTTAAAGATTATGGCATCGAATAATCTAAAGGTAAGGAGTATAGTCTGATCCATACTAGGACCGATGTGAACGTCTCTCGCTCCGGAACAAAGTTCATCGTCCATGGTCGCATATAGAGACCAGTAGCCGCATAGAAATATGGTCCTCCTTCAAAAATTTTGTCCTTGTCCTCTAGGTTCGTAAATACCACAGTAAAAAAACCTTTGGAACCAAGATATATATTTAACTCTCCTTTTGGTTTCCAGGTGTTTTTTATCCAAGTGTACAGAGCTTTCTCCGTCGGCCAGATGCCCATAAGCTTGCATATGATCGCATAGGTTGTCATATGATCTCTGTGCTCTTGCAGAGCTGGATCATTTAGGATTACCCGCGGTTTATGTTAGACTTTGGTTTGCAAGGCCCCATATTAGCTTTATTCTCAGATCTCTGACCATTGTCTTCTTCTTTCTCCTCCTGTCGGACTTCCTCGTGGGTCCCTTCCTTTTCATGGGGTTTGCTACCTTCTTCCTTCTAGGTGTCAGGAATTTTTGTCTTATTCTCCGCGAAGTTTTGAGACTTGTTTCTATTCATTTCTCTGCCTTTGTTTGAAACAAGATTACTGTAGGAGGGAGTGGAGCTCCCTCGTCCTTGTCCTTCCATGGCTACCAACTTAGTTTTGTTACTTCCTATGTCAAACCCTAGTTTTTTCGCTCCAGCATATGCATATATATAATATATATCTATATATATATTATATATATATATATATATTATATATTATATTATAATATATTGAAGTAAAATGATGAAAACTTGACTAAACTAAGAGGGTGTATGAATCCGTTTAGTATATTTATGGAAATTAAATTATTTTCTTCAATCTCACTAAATAAACCATTACATGAGCAGCTTAGCAAATGATGACCAACGAATTGAATATGTGAACAATAATTAATAAGCAAACTAAAACATCATATCAACACATAATAATAATGCATATTGACACCAATTATATGTGGAAATTCATAAAGGGAGAAAACCATGATTTTATTATTGTAGCGATGCAAAGGTAAGCTCCTACTCCTTATTACATCTGATTTTTTGTAGGCCCCAACCTACAGGAGGTTGCTACCTCAAATTTTTGCAAGCTACAACATTCAATGAAGCTCCAACTCCCATATGTTTTATGTAGGCTACAACGCACAAGAGGCTCCTACCTCAACGAACTCCAACCAGATATTTATCAAGCCTCAACTTGAAAGGAGACTACCATCCCCTGATGCAAACAAGAAATAACAATGTGTTGGCTTACCTAGTCATAAATTCTTCATATGTCCATCTTCATTTCTACATCTTCTTCCCTCCAAAGTTGCTTCACATTAGCTTCATAAGTTCTAGGTAACTAATGCATAATAGTTCAATCAACTCTCTCACATTCTTCCATTCTCTAACATCACAATGCCTTCCAAAATCACATATTTTATAAAGATATTTTTCTGGTTGTTTGTATCCCACATAAGAATATGAAGTGAATAGGATTGACTCTTTGCCTTCCACTCATTTCCAAACTCTTCGTATATTGAATATTAGAACACAAAAATAAATAATCCATCCAATATTAATTTCAACCACATGCAATCATTAAATGCATCAGCCTAATGCCAACATCAAATACCAATATTTATCATTAATGCATCACAATAGTGTTTTCCTTTGCCTTGGAGTCTTGCCTTTACATCACAACAATTTAGCTCAATCAACAATTTTACATCACAACCAATTCTTCAATATAACAACCAATGTTTCTTGTTTCTCCTTGCATTGTTGCTCCTTACTGCTCCTTGCATTCCTGATGCTCCTTGCCTTGTTTCTTAATGCTTCTCCTTGCATTGATGCTCCTTGTTGCTCCTTTCCTTGTTGCTTCTTGTTGCTCGCATTCCTTCAATGCTCATTTTCATTGTTGCTCCTCACTGCTCCTTGCATTCCTTCAATGCTCATTTTCCATCAATGAAAATATTACCAAGAATCTCCCCCTTTGGCATTGATGGAAATACATTTGTCCTTCCCCTTTCATTCTGCGAAGTGTATTTTTTCCTCTTATTACATTACCATTTGACATCAATGGAAAGGGGGTTACATATGTCTTGTAGCATGTAAAAGAGTCCTTAGTGTAGTTGTCATCATTGCATTAACACTCTATAACCTGCAATGTATTGTTCTGCATAAACAATGTTGACAATATCATTGAATGAATGTCACTCAAATGGCTTATTAGGGCTCCTCCACATTGAATAAATGTTGCTCCAAATACGCTTCGGGGTTTTTTTCTATCCTTGTAAGAGTGTTGCAAAATATTGTTGTGAGAACACTCTAAAAGCAAGAATATTATTGAGGGAACACTTTGTAAGAAAAACATGGTATGCATGAAACATGTATTATATTGAGCACTGCAATCAACATATGTATGCTGAAGGTACCCCTATCATATGTAATTTACACCAAGATGACAACAAAGTGTATTGAGTGGAACCTCATTGAGTGACACCATTATAGAATAGTTAATAAAATATAATAATACCACCCAACTTCATTTATATTGGAAAAACACTTTGTCTATAATTATCAAGGAGTTAGAATTTGGAATAACTATTCTTCCTCCTAGATTTAGTTGATTTACCAGATCCTCTGGTACTTCTGAAGTTGTTGCACCCACATGGATAACATTAAAAAAAAACGTCAATTGGAAAACTCTTCTCTCCATCACTCACATGAATGGAAAGAGCTCATTTATCTAACAAATGAGCAACATGTCACTTCTTTATCAATTCAATAGACCTGTCCAGTTGTTGGAAATATTGAGGGGGGGGTGAATCAATATTTCTTTTCAATTGTTATTTTTACCAATTAGATCACTTATAATTAGAACACAAAATGAACAATAAAAATAAATATTTTTATTAATCTCAATAAATCAAGTACAATATTTGTGTAGGGCTCCAACCCTAGATTAAGAAACCAACCTTCAATCTCCCAGGCTCCAACCTGTATTTTGTCAAGCACCAACTTGGACTTCCCAAGGCTCCAACCTTGTCACTTTGAGGCACCAACCTCTAGGGCTCCAACCGTATCTCTGGTACAGACACCAACCTGGTCTCTTGAGGACTCCTATCCTCTAAGGCTCCAACCCTATATTCCAAGGCTCCAACCTCTTGGGCTTCAACCCTTAGCTTTACTTCATCAAGATATGTTTGGTTATACTTCGTGGATCCCAATGTCTTCTTCAACAACCCCTATCAATCTTCAGCTACACCTTCACTTAGTCTCCACGTCACATCATCAATGAAAACCTTGTTCTTCACATGAAGGTGTCACTAATTCTCTTCATGTTATCCAAACAAATATTCTTCAAGGTCACCTCATGATGGCTTCAATGCATCATGGTATTCTATGATCTACACAAATCTTCAATATGTTGCTTCACAAAGTTCTCCAACTTTGCCCTATTATGTTCTCAAGAGGACTTCAAAAATCTCTATTTGTACAATCCCAATAAATCAACACTTCGACCATGAAAATTATGACAACTTCGACCACGATAGCTTCAACCACGATAAATACGACAGCTTCAACCACGACAACTACAATAGCTTCGACCACGACAACTATGATAGCTTCGACTAGGACAACTACGGAAGCTTCGACCACGATAACTATGGCAACTTCGACCATGGAAGCTTCGACCACGACAACTACGAAAACTTCGACCACAACAACTAACACAACTACGACAGATTCGACCACAAAAACTACCACAACTTTGACCAAGATTTTATGCCCAAACAGAATTATCCTTTTTTTCTGTCCTAAAAAAATAGTCTCCTTGTTCTCCTTGACCTTTTGTCTTCTTCTATACTCTGTATCTCTAAATTCTTGCTCGAATTGCTGATCAAAATGAATTGTTTAGATGTCTATTTATAGAGATTTTGTTGATAATTGAAGGGACATGTATATTTGAAGTGAGGCCGACTTGTATGAATGAGTGTAGGTCGACTCACTGCTAGGAATAATTTCCTTAACTTAAAAATTCAATATCTCACAAACTATTGGGAGTTTCGGGGAAAATAAAGGTTTGTTAGAAAGAGGAAAAAATCCCTTTTAAGATGCTCTAGGATCCGTTTTGAAAGGATTCCTCCAAGGTGTCCAAAGTATTTCTTCTTTGTGATTGCCCTTAAATTTTATGCATAAAACGTTTTAGACAACATGAGGAATGTTTGGTACAACGTGGATTCTTCATTGTTATCAATGTCATCATATGATCATAGAGTCATTATGTAGGAGTGCAACATCCATGTAGCATGATGCATGAACAATCTCATCATATACTAGTGCAGGCATAGTGCAACATCATTAGGAGAACTCCAAAATAATATTGCAACCATCAAATGATCTCCACTCATATTATCAAGACTTCATCAAGTGCCATCATCAATTGTGGTCATTCATCAAGAATATGACATCATCAAATGTAGTCCTTCATATGTCATCAAGGGCTTCTAAATACTTGGCACTTGGCACTTCTTAAGACTTCTTCATTAGTGACTTGACATATTAATTGATGACATTCTTATCAAACAAGAGTTACGACATCATCATATGGAACCAAGCATTTATTGTCTTCAACCTCATCATCTCATTCTAGGGTTTCATGATATTCATTAGGCATATCAAGAATATTTTCCATCTCGGCCAATGTCATATTGACAACAATAACAACATTGATTAACAATCCCCCCCTTTGTCATTGATGGCAATATATTTTTCCTTCCAACATTCCCTCCCCCTTTGACATCAATGGCAAACGGGGTTCCCAAGTACTCCCCCTGTCAAGTTTCTTCTTTTCATCATATTTTCTTTATCAATAGTAGTTCTTCATAGGTATGTTACTCCCCCTGTCATGGTGCTATTTCTTCTGGCAATGTAGTCCATGATAGATGTGCTTAAATTCCTTCATGTGATGAACCAACTCCCTCTTATGAAATATTACCTGTTAGTGATCAAGTGGAAAAGATCTTCAATAATAATCCATTGGATGAATAAGGATTATATTCTTCAAGGAGTGTTCCTGAGAGATGATCTATCACAAAATGATTGTCCATTTAGCTCATCAAGGATTTCATAAGACCCATTCATGGATAGCTTATACAAGAATTCTTAATCCTCATGAGCTCCCCCTAACTATATGCATGGTCTTCCTTTTGGAAGAGTCTCCCCATCAAATACTTGGAATATCAAGGATGACTTCATCAAGTCAACAACATGTGTTGTTGGCTAGAGTGTTCAAGGGACTTTCGTATTCAATTTGCTTCCTTCTGCATACTTGTATAACTTTCTTATCTGGCATGGTTCTTCCTTGTGTAGGGGCCCAAGTCAAGTTACAATCACGTGACATATGTCCAATGTTATGACACTTGAAGCATTCTATTTTGTTCATGAATAAGATTTCATGACTTCTTCTTGCAAAATTGCTTCTCGAAGATTGATAGGGACCATTATATGCCCTACAATCTTTTGCCATGTGTCCAAAGTTTGTACAAGCATAACAATAACCAAGAAATATACTTTGATACTTGGGAGATGGAGTTTTCCTTGATGTAATTCTGAAGTCTTTCTTCCTTGAGATCCTTTCATGATAACCATTTCTTCTTGCATCCTTGGCACCATCTGCATTTCTTCTTGGAGTAGAATTTCTTCCAATGTCAATTTGACTCTTGCCTTTGTTGGGGGCATCAACATTTCTTCTAGGCTTCCTCACAACCTTGTTGTTTGAAGCATTATAATTCTTTCTTGAGGATTCACCTGCATAGACAAGACCTGCTTTATGAAGGGGACACCTTTGATGACTTAGGATGTCATCTAAGGTTTGAGAACTTTTCAAGTTCTTATTCAGCAAGTCAACTTCCTTTTTAAGAAAGACAATTTCTTCCTTCATTTTCTTTCATTCTTCATCCTTCAACCTTATTTGAGAGGAATGATCTCCATTTATTCCTTCATCTTTGTTGCTTCACATGATTGGGCCTTAAGCAAAGTGATTTCTGATTTTAACTTGGTGATGACATCATCCTTTTTTTCTAGTTGGCATATCATGGTGTTTCTCTCTTTTTTTGCTTCATCAACTTGTACTTCTATGAATGTCAAAGCTTTGATCACCTTCTTAGCTCCTTGTGCTTGTTTCCTTGCTTCTTCTAGTTGAGATCTAAGGGATGAGACCTCTTCCTTGTATTGACCAATCTCTGCTTCAAGTTTGTTCAATCTCTTGTGCCTTTGTTCAAGTTGTCTTGACACGATATCTTCCCATTTCTTTGCCTTATCCAATTGATTTGTCATAGATATGACTTCTTCATGATTCTTTCTCTTGTGTTGATGGAATTCTTCCTTAATCTTGGCGAGCTCCTCCTCTCTTTCTTGTACTTGAAGCTTGACAAGGTCAACTTCCTTCCTTGTCTTGTCCTGGTCACCAACTTGCTCCTCATTTTCGTTTTTCAAATTGTTAATCTCTTCTATGGTAGCCATAAGTTTAGTGAGGGAATTTTATTCAAAAACTTCTTCATTTTCTTAATCTTCTAGATCTTCTTTAGCCTTGATGTTATCACTCTTATCTTCAACTTCATTGATGGGTTTTGGATTTCCTTCTTGTTTTCCATCATTTTCTTGACTAGAGATCATTGTCAATGCTCCTTTTGAGTGAATATAATGAAGTTTATCCCATATGCCTTTTGTTGACGAACATTTTTCCAAATTGGCCTTCATAGGATCTGGTAGCCCATTCAAGATTTCTTTCATTGCTCTTGTATTATGTTCCTAGGATTCTCCATCCATCATGCTATCAGCAATCAGTAGTTTCCACACTTCAATGCCTTGAGTCTTTAAGAAATTCATCATTCTTGCTTCCCATATATCAAAGTTTCCATTAAAAAAATGGAGCCTTCACAAATTGATTGACTTCAATTTCGGTAGTTGAGGGAGACACATGCTTAGGAGGATTGGAGACTTTCTTCCTTGGCTTCACCATTTGTGTTCTAATAATCAACCTTCAAGCTGTTAGGCTTTGAGCAAAGGTACTAGCTCTGATACCAATTGTTGGAAATACTGAGAGGGGTGGTGAATAAATATTTCTTTTCAATTGTTATTTTTACGAGTTAGATCACTTATAATTATAATACAAATGAATAATAAAAATAAATACTTTTATTAATCTCAATAAATCAAGTACAATATTTGTGTGGGGCTCCAGCCCTAGATGAAGACACCAACCTTCAATCTCCCAGGCTCCAACCTTGTCACTTTGAGGCACCAACCTCTAGGGCTCCAACCCTATCTCTGGTATAGGCACCAACCTGGTCTCTTGAGGACTCCTATCCTCTAGGGCTCCAACCCTATCTTCCAAGGCACCAACCTTATCTCTTTGAGGCTCCAACCTCTAGGGGTCCAACCATATCTTCCATGGCACCAACCTTGTCTCTTTGAGGGTCCAACCTCTTGGGCTCCAACCCTTAGCTTTACTTCATCAAGATATGTTTGCTTATACTTCGCAGCTCCCAATGTTTTCTTCAAAAAGCCCTATCAATCTTCAGCTACGCCTTCACTTAGTCTCCACGTCACATCATCAATGACAACCTTGTTCTTCACATGAAGGTGCCGCCACTGCTCTTCATGTTATCCAAACAAAACTTCTTCAAGGTCACCTCATGATGGCTTCAATGCATCATGGTATTCAATGATCTCCACAAATATTCAATATGTTGCTTCACAAGGTTCTCCAACTCTGTCCTATTATGTTCTCAAGGGAATACTTCAACAAGCTCTTTTTGTCCAATCCCAATAAATCAACACTTCAACCATGACAACTATGACAACTTCGACCATGGTAGCTTCAACCACGACAACTATGACATCTTTAACCATGACAACTATGACAGCTTCAACCACAGAAACTACGACAGCTTTGACTATGACAACTATGGCAGATTCGACCACAGAAACTACGACAACTTTGACCAAGATTTTATGCCCAAACATAATTATCCTTCTTCTTCTTTTTTTTTTTTTTTTTTTTTTTTTTTTTTTTTTTTTAAATTTTCCGTCCAAAACGTGGGTCTCCTTGTTCTCCTCGGCCTTTTGTCTTCTTCTATACTTCGTATCTCTGAATTCTTTCTCGAATTGCTAATCAAAATGAAGTGTTTAGACGTCTATTTATAGAGATTTCGTTTATAATTGAAGGGACATGTCTATTTGAAGTGAGGCCAACTTGTATGTAGGTCAGCTCACTGCTAGGAATAATTTCCTTAACTTAAAAATTCAATATCTCACAAACCATTGGGAGTTTTGGGGCAAATAAAGGCTCCTTAGAAAGAGGAAAAAATCCCCTTTAAAATGGTCTAGGATCCATTTTGAAAGCATGCCTCCAAGGTGTCCAAAATAATTTTTCTTTGTGACTGTCCTTAAATTTTATGCATAAAAAGTTTTGGACAACATGAGGAATGTTTGGGACATCGTGGCTTTTTCATTCTTTGGCTTCTTCATTGATGGCCCAGCCCTCCAACGGTGCATAAGGGTTATTTCACCTGTGTGTATATTAACTTGAACCTAGTTGGTAACCGTGCTAGGTTACAGGTCCCTCTCGTCCCTTTGTTATTTAAACTGTGGTTATGTCACATGTCACGTTGTGGTGCGGCAATATTAAACACTCCACTTGCAATCTTCATGTATTTATTATTGTCCCTTCTCACCGGTCATAGAACGCCATCTGTCGATCTCCTCGGTCTGGTCGCTCCCGCCTTTTGACAAACCCTACACTCGTTTGGCAGTCATTCTCATTTGTTCATTGTGTTGTGGCTCTTCGCTCTGCTCTGCCGAGGTATGTTGGTGCCTTTCGGGATTTTTCTGTTCTGTGCGTTGGGCTTTTATGAGGGAGACAACACCGTCAGTTCCCTACTATGTGCTATGGTATGATTGTTGTTACGCTGGACTGTTTCAGTCGTATGGTTTCGTTTCTCTGGTTTGGTAACTGTTGTTTCTAGTTGTGACAGGGTAACGTTCAGTTCCACGCTTCCGACTTGATTTGTTCGACCTTGCTGCCTTCGAGGTATACAATTGCTCTATGCCATACTTTGCTTTGCACCTTTTTCAGTTTCTTATGGACTCGTTCCTTGTCATTAGGTTCTGGTTGTCGGTTTCGGCCTTCACTTGCAATGCCACCTTATCAACCATAGGTATACGCCAATGTGCTTGTGGTTTTGTTTTGTTTGCTATGTTAACTCGTTCCCTCCTTCTGGGTTCTGCACTTCCAACAGCTAACCCTCGTCCTCCTCTGTTATGCATGTTACTTAAAGTGGTTGGTCACCTAGGGCTTGCTCTATCTGCAATTTCCGGAGATCAGGACAAAGCCGGCCAGGCTCAAACAACCGGGTAAGGTCATTCCGTCCACGATTCGATTGTTAGCTTTGTGATGGGTTCTGCTAGTCCTGGTTCTCGTTCCTTTTGTGGTTACAGTCACTTGAGTTGTAGTTGGGTCCGTGTTCCACTCTGTCGCTTTATGGCTCGAATAGCCTTGATATGTTGTATTTACTTTAAAAGATTTCTTTTATAGTCAACTTGTTTTTGTTTGAGCGTTGTCTGGCTCGGAAACCCTTCTGTGCATTCTTGCTTGTAATGGACGGTGGTTAAACAGGTTAATTGAATTAAACTGTTTCTTATTTGCTTTCAGTACTTGTACTATTTTTTCAAATGGGTTGATGGTATCATATGCGTTACCTGGTAATTCGTTGGTGACTGTTTTGTATGCTGAATGGACCTCTCTTTCCCTTTCGCTGGAAATGGTTCCCTGTGTGCAATGTCTCTCCCTTTCGACTTGTGTAGACCCTGTTGGAGTAAATACAGGTTGCTGTTCTATTGATTCAGGTTCATTTCTATTCATAGTAGAAGGAATTATGAAATGAACATAGAACTCAATGCATGGAATAATTGGCAATGGATTTAAGTTGGAAAAGAAAATGATTTTTTCTTTATTACAGAAAACTGTTTTTCTTTCTGTTTCTTTTTGCTGGAGATTCAACCCCCTTCTAACTATTTTCCTTTGTTTTAATACTTGTAAGGTGTAACTGCTTCTTGCTTTCAGTTGAACTGTTCAACCAGAATCTGTCCAACTGTTAGCCAGTTCTTTTTCCTTTTTTTTAAACAAAAATAATAACCAACTGCTAATTATTTCCTAAACTAAAAAAGTTCATAACTGTAATCCTATTGTCTTTAACGGACTTCTGTAAAATGAAACAAATAACAAAAAGAAACAAAAATTACAAGTTTAATAACCTGTCCAGCAATACATGAAGTCTTCGGTTTGTTTTTTTTTCTTTCGAGACAGTCAACCACTTTCTGTCTCCTCGGGGCTAGATGCTCCTGCATCAGGCTTCCAGGGTGGCAAAAAGTCATGGTTCTGTTCCATGAGGTCGTCGACAGAATAACCTGCTTTTTGTATCTGCGTTGCGTCGAGCCACGAACTGTCCTCTATCGGACGATCCTTCCACTTGACCAAGTACTGTAGATATTCCTTCCTGCGTGTGCGCCTGGCTACCTGTGTGTCGAGGATCCTCTCGATCTCAAGGGGATGTGCCATTGGCATCTGTCTCATCCATGAACTTTCCTCACAACTGGTGTCCCGCGGTGGCTTTGCTGCTACGCTGTCTTCCGAATCAGTGACATAGGGAAACAGATCTGCCACGTTAAAGATGGGAGAAATACCGATCCCTGGTGGCAGCTGTAGCTCATAGGCATTTGCAGAAAACTTGCAAATGATTTTGCAAGGACCGATATTTTTATACTTCAACTTGTTGTATTCCCGTTTCGGAAACCGTTCCTTACGTAAATACGCAAGAACTTCATCTCCAACGTTAAACTGAACTTCCCGTCGCTTTGAATCAACTCGCTGCTTATACTTTTGGCTACTTTCTTGCAATTTCAGCTTTACCTGCTCATGTAAGTCGCTCATTGCTTTGGCGAAATCTTCCCCATCAGCACTTCGTTTTTCGAGCTTTCCCAAATCTCGTAATTCATGCACTCCGCGTGGATGCATGCCGTATAAGATCTGGAAGGGACTATAACCGGTGCTGCGATTAGGTGAATCGTTACATGCGAATTCCGCCTGA
The DNA here is from genome assembly GCA_000404065.3 of Pinus taeda. Lineage (NCBI taxonomy): Eukaryota > Viridiplantae > Streptophyta > Pinopsida > Pinales > Pinaceae > Pinus > Pinus taeda. Next base: position 352,269 of record APFE030269537.1, on the reverse strand, counting down.
GCAAGTACACGGTCCCACATCCGTGAATTTTCGCCTACTAAGCTCCGTAGCAAATTCCCCAGACTCCTATTTACCACTTCAGTTTGTCCATCGGTCTGCGGGTGGTAAGCGGAGCTGCACTGTAACTGGGTGTCCAACTTTTTCCACAGGGTTTGCCAAAAATGTCCGGTGAACTTTACGTCCCTGTCGGAGATGATGGACCTTGGGAGACCATGCAGTCTAACGATCTTGGTAAAAAACAAATGTGCTACATAAGTAGCATCACTGGTTTTCTTGCAAGGTATAAAGTGCGCCATCTTTGAAAATCGATCTACCACTATCATTACTGAATCAAAACCCCGTTGTGTCTTAGGCAAGCCCAAAACAAAATCCAAGCTGACGGAGTCCCACGGTCTGCTCAGAATGGGTAATGGTAAACAAAGACCTGTATTCTGACTGTGACCCTTTGCTAGTTGACAAGTCTTGCACCTACTTACGTACCTCTGTACATCCCGTTGTAACTTCGGCCAAAAATAGAAATTCCCTACTTGTGAAAATGTCTTGTCTATACCAAAATGTCCAGCCAGACCGCCACTGTGTTTTTCCTGAATAATGTTCGCTCGCATAGAACAGTTGGAAATACATAACTTTCCTCCCTTAAATAATAACCCTTCCTGTAAATTGTAGTCCAACCATGGGCTATTATTTCTCAGCAGAGGGTTTTGGCAGGCCTCATAGGCCTCCTTAAAATCTGCATCTGTTTGATACAGTTCCCTCAGGTGCTCAAATCCTAGAACTTGCATTGTACTTTCCTGTAAGAGTAGGGTCCTCCTACTCAGCGCATCTACCACCTTGTTCGCTTTCCCACTAATATGTTTCAATACAAACGTAAAATTCTGAAGATACTCAACCCATGTTGCATGCTTATGGTTCAATTTATGTTGCTGCATGATGTACTGTAATGCAAAATTATCCGTAAATAACACAAACTCATTACCCAACAGGTAATGTCTCTAATGCTTTAACGCTTGTATGATTGCATAGAACTCCTTGTCATAGGTTGAGTACTTCTGTCTACTCTCGTTTAGCTTTTCACTAAAATACGTGACTGGTCTATCCTCCTGACTAAGCACTGCCCCAATGGCTGTACCACTGGCATCACAACGAACTTGAAAAAGTTTGTTGAAGTCAGGCAACCTTAATATCGGCATTTCAGTAATCTTCCTTTTCAAAATCTGAAAACTATTTTCCGCTGCTTCGGTCCAGTGGAAAGGCTGATTTGCCTTCTTGATTGTATCCAGCATGGGTGCGCAGATCTCACTGAAATTCCTGATGAATTTCCTGTAAAAACTTGCTAGTCCGTGAAAACTTCGGACTTCAAATAAACTTCTTGGAGAAGGCCAGCTAACTATAGCTTCCACCTTTTCTGGGTCCATCTTCAGTTCATTCTCTGCAATTACAAAACCCAGGTACACTAACTCCTGCTGAAAAAAGGTACACTTTTTCAGATTGATCAGCAACTTGTTTTGCTGCAGCTTCCTCAACACACTTCGAACATGCCTGAAATGTTCTTCCTTAGTTTTACTAAAAATCAGAATGTCATCCAGGTAAACTATTACGAACTTCCCAATGAATTCCTTTAGTACCTCATTCATCAGGCGCATGAAAGTACTGGGAGCGTTGCTCAGCCCAAATGGCATCACCAGCCACTCGTACAACCCTTCATTTGTCTTGAAAGCTGTCTTCCACTCATCTCCTTCCCGGATTCGGATCTGGTGATATCCACTCTTCAAATCAATATTCGAGAAATAAGCCGCCCCACTCAAACAATCCATCATATCGTCCATTCTCGGCAATGGAAATCTGTACCTAACGGTAATTTTGTTAATGGCTCTAGAATCCGTGCACATTCGCCACTCTCCTCCTTTCTTTGGAGCCAAAACGGTCGGTACTGCACAGGGGCTCATGCTTTCTCTAATCAATCCCTTATCCAATAACTCCTAGACCTGCTTCCTAATTTCTTCGTGGTCCTTAGGACTCATATGATAGGCTGCTTTATTTGGCAGACTGGCCCCTGGTATAAGGTCGATACAGTGACTGATACCTCTCCTGGGGGGTAGTTCATCCGGAAGATCATCCACCACGATGTCTCCAAATTCCTGCAACATATTTTGGATTCCCTCGGGCAAGTCTGAAATCTGTGTGTGCAGTATCACTGCCTTTGGCCTTCTTATGACAACAAAATTTACATCACTGTCTTCAATCTGTTTTATAAATTCTTTTCCGCCCATCAATAGTGCTTTTACCCCACTGGCCTCGGCTGCACTCTCCTCCTTAATGGGTACAAGCGTGTGCTTGATCCCATCTTTGAAAAACTTATAACAGTTAGTTTTCCCGTCATGAACTGCGCTTCTGTCAAACTGTCAGGGTCTCCCTAGCAGTATATGACAAACATCCATTGGCATAACATCACAGATAATTTTATCCTTATACCTGCCTATCTGGAACTCCACCTCACACTGTTCATCAACTAACAATTGATGTCCTTTCTGTAGCCATGACACTTTGTAGGGAGTGGGGTGCTTCAGATTTTTCAATCCCAGTTTCTCCACCATCTCTACAGCCACTAAATTGTCGGTACTTCCACTGTCCATGATCAGCTTGCAGCACTTACCCTGTGACTTGCAAATTGTTCGGAACAAAGCCTTTCGCTAGTCAGGTTCTGCAATTTCTTTTGCTGGTTTCAACAGCACCTTATTCAACACCAAATATTCGGCCGTCTCTGGTGTGTTCTCCACTTCCTGAGGTAATGCCTCAGCATCCTCCAGTTGGGAAACATAAGCTCCTCTCCCGCCTACTGGTTCACCTTCAGGGCAGTCATACGACTTGTGCCCCCACTTGTGGCAACGATAGCACTGGACAGTTCCCCTGCCCCGACCATTTCCTCGCCCTCGCTGGGCTGGTCGTCCTCCTCTACTGCTATTGTCCTTCTTTGCTGTCCCTGTAGATTTAGAACTGCTGCCTTCTTCACTTGAACCTGCACCTCTACCTCTGCCAAAAACCTTTCCTTTTCCCCTGCCAGTTTCGCCTCCTCTCCTGGCATTCTGTTTCCTGTTGATTTTCTCCTCCGCCTTTAGAGAAAACTGGTATGCTTCATCCAAAGTTCTGGGTGAGAGGATACCGATTTCATCCAGTATTTCCCCTCTCAACCCATTCACGAATCTGGCTGTCTTTTCTGGAGTATCTTCCATATACCCTGCCCGCAGATTCAACTTATAGAACTCTTCTGTATATTCTTTAACGGTCATCCCTCTTTGCTTCAAGTTTTGTACCTTCCTATATAACATGATCTGATTGTCTTTCGGCAGAAACTTCTCCTTCAGTTTTGCTTCCATCCTGGTCCACTTTTTTATAGGATGTTTGTGTAGCCTTTTCCTTTCCGCCTGAACGCTGTCCCACCACAAGGACGCATGTCCTTTCAATTTTGTGGCGGCGAACTTCACCTGCTTGTCATCATTGGTTTCCTCAAACTCAAAATACTTGTTTACTTCACTCAACCAATCCAGTAACACATCTGCAGACAAACTTCCGTCATAAGTGGGAAGCTCGTGCTTTGGCTTATGACTGGACAACAAAACTGACTTTAATAACCGGATTTCAGGTGTCACCCCTTCAAACTCGTCTTCTAATTCTGCCTCATCTTCATCACTATCATCTGCTGGGTCTCTCCTTCCCCCAGCTTCTACTACTTCCAACCTTTCACGCAAAACGCGAATCTCCTCACGTAGTCCCTCTTCTACTATTCTTTGGACTGCTCTTCTTCTTCCTCTTCCTCTTCCTCTTCGACCAACCTCCATTTGTTTCTATTAAACAAACCCGCTCTGATACCACTTATGATGGCCCAGCCCTCCACGGTGCATAAGGGTTATTTCACCCGTGTGTGTATTAACTTGAACCTAGTTGGTAACCGTGCTAGGTTATAGGTCCCTCTTGTCCCTTCGTTATTTAAACTATGGTTATGTCACATGTCACGTTGTGGTGCGGCAATATTAAACACTCCACTTGCAATCTTCATGTATTTATTACTGTCCCTTCTCACCGGTCATAGAACGCCATCTGTCGGTCTCCTCGGTCTGGTCGCTCCCGCCTTTTGACAAACCCTACAATCGTTTGGCAGTCATTCTCATTTGTTCATTGTGCTGTGGCTCTTCGCTCTGCTCTGCCGAGGTATGTTGGTGCCTTCCGGGCTTTTTCTGTTCTGTGCGTTGGGCTTTTATGAGGGCGACAACACTGTAAGTTCCCTGCTTTGTGCTATGGTATGATTGTTGTTACTCTGGACTGTTTCAATCGTATGGGTTCGTTTCTCTGGTTTGGTAACTGTTGTTTCTAGTTTTGACAGGTTAACCTTCAGTTCCACGCTTCCGGCTTGATTCGTTCGACCTTGCCGCCTTCGAGGTATACAATTGTTCTATGCCATACTTTGCTTTGCACCTTTTTCAGGTTATTATGGACTCGTTCCTTGTCATTAGGTTCTGGTTGTCGGTTTCGGCCTTCACTTGCAATGTCGCCTTATCAACCACAGGTATACGCCAATGTGCTTGTGGTTTTGTTTTGTTATCTATGTTAACTCGTTCCCTCCTTCCGGGTTCTGCACTTCCAACAGCTAACCCTCGTCCTTCTCTGTTATGCAGGTTACTTAAAGTGGTTGGTCACCGAGGGCTTGCTCTATCTGCAATTTCCGGAGAGCAGGAAAAAGCCAGCCAGGCTCAAACAACCGGGTAGGGTCATTCCGACCACGATTCGATTGTTAGCTTTGTGATGGGTTCTGCTACTCCTGGTTCTCGTTCCTTTTGTGGTTACAGTCACTTGAGTTGTAGTTGGGTCCGTGTTCCACTCTGTCACTTTATGGCTCGAATAGCCTTGATATGTTGTATTTACTTTAAAAGATTTCTTTTATAGTCAACTTGTTTTTGTTTGAGCGTTGTCTGGCTCGAAAGCCCTTCTGTGCATTCTTGCTTGTAATGGACGGTGGTTAAACATGTTAATTGAATTAAACCGTTTCTTATTTGCTTTCAGTACTTGTACTATTTTTTCAAATGGGTTGATGGTATCGTATGCGTTACCTGGTGATTCGTTGGTGACTGTTTTGTATGTTGAATGGATCTCTCTTTCCCTTTCGCTAGAAATGGTTCCCTGTGTGCAATGTCTCTCCCTTTCGACTTGTGTATACCCTGTTGGAGTAAATACATGTCGTTGTTCTATTGATTCAGGTGCATTTCTATTCACAGTAGAAGGAATTATGAAATGAACATAGAACTCAACGAATGGAATAATTGGCAATGGATTTAAGTTGGAAAAGAAAATGATTTTTTCTTTATTACAGAAAACTGTTTTTCTTTCTGTTTCTTTTCGCTGGAGATTAAACCCCCTTCTAACTATTTTTCCTTTGTTTTAAAACTTGTAAGGTGTAACTTCTTCTTGCTTTCGGTTGAACTGTTCAACCAGAATCTATCCAACTGTTAGCCAGTTCTTTTTCCTTTTTTTTTTAAACAAAAATAATAACCAACTGCTAATTATTTCCTAAACTAAAACAGTTCATAACTGTAATCCTACTGTCTTTAACGGACTTCTGGAAAATGAAACAAATAACAAAAAGAAACAAAAATGACAAGTTTAATAACCTGTCCAGCAATACATGAAGTCTTCGGTTTGTTTTTTTTTTTTTTCTTTCGAGACAGTCAACCACCTTCTGTCTCCTCGGGGCTGGATGCTCCTGCATCATTCATTGTTATCAATTTCATCATAGGATCATAGATTCATTAAGTAGGAGTGCAACATCCATGGAGCATGACGCATGAACAATATCATCATATACTATTGCAGTCATAATGCAACATCATTAGGAGAAATCCAAAATAATATTCCAACCATCAAATGATCTCCACCCATGTTATCAAGACTTCATCAAGTGCCATCATCAATTGTGGTCATTCATGAAGAATATGACATCATCAAATGTAGTCCTCCATATGTCATCAAGGGCTTCTAAATACTACCTATTCCAATAGATATTCCCCCAATCTGATTTGTAACTTGATTTACAACAAGTTGTGAATTCTTCTTTAGCCCAACTTCATGAGCCTCTAGCAATTTTCTTTTCTTGTATTTTCTTCTCTTGGTCAGCACATAACCTTGCAAGCCGAGGTACAAGATGTGACAATCCTAGCTTTGATATATGTGAATAATATTTTTGAGCACCAATATCCCCATTTTGAAACTAAGCAAAGACATCTTTAAATGTTGCAAATTGTTGCTCATTTCCGCCCAAACTTGATCGATACTTTCAATTAATTCTTTGTTTGCAGCACACACTTCCTTAATACTAAGCAAAGGAGCATTGCTTGCCTAGCCTTGGTTTTTAGTTGTATATGTAGCATAAACATGATTTATTCCTAAAATAGGAGGAAACTTGTCTGAATTAAGCATTGGTTCTTCAACATTAACAAAAGTAGGCTGACTAGAATAGTTCATATTTGTGTTTCCATTTGTTTAATTTGAGGATGAATTCACAGGAGACAAAGAAGAAAGTTGACCAAGACCAAATTGTTTCTTGATTATGTTGCATTAAGAACCCTTATATTTCCTTGACCACCACATACATGTGAAGCCAGAGACTTACTTGATCTCTTTCCTTTGTTCCTAGATTTATGCAAAGCATTTTCTTTTCCTACACATTTAATCTTTTTAGCATCATATAGTTTCTTATTGCCTTTGGTCCCTGGGAGTCAAACAATCCATTTCAGTTGGCTTGATTTCTAGTAATGTGTGCTCCTTGGGAAAAAAAAAAATGCAAGGTCTTCAAATCATTTCTCTACATAGAAAAATATATTAGTCGTGAAGGTTGTTTTCACTTTCAAGTTGACATTGCTCTCCATTCAAATTTCCTTTCTGCATTCAGATTTTCTTTAAATATTTTCTATAAACATCTGTTTGATTTCCATGTCTCCAATGAGTATTGATAGCACTACTCTCCCCCTCAGTTGTTGTTGTTCTTCTAACGATGATTGAATTATTCTTTTGCTTTCTTGAGCGGCTCTCCCCAGAGGCCATGATGATTTCAATTTTCTATTGAGGTCTCAGGTTTCTCCTTTTTCTTCCTCTTCCATACCTTAGTTGGCTTCCTTCTCAAGCTCTTTAATAGATATTGAAACTTGCAATCCTTGACTTTGTGACCAAGGTTATCGCACACATAACATCTTGTGTGGTCAAGAAATAGAGAAAATGGTGTGTTTCTTTTTTTCGTTCATGTTTTTCTTCATATACACTTTGCATTCAAACGCTTTATGTCCAAATTCATGACACCTATAACAATAGTCATAGAAAGAATTTATGTCCTTCGTTGTTGATGTTCTCCTTTGTCTGCTTGTTGGATGGTACTTTCTTGTTTGTTGCATATTTTGGTGAATAATTTTGATCTTCTTGTTCTTACAATCTATTGCCACATGTCCATGTTTATGGCAAGAAAAACATGTGATGTTTTTCCCAGGAGCAAAGAATCTCCTTTGAGATCTTCCAAACTTGTTCAACTCGTTTTCAAGAGAGAATGATCTTCTTGTAGTGAACCCTTCTTTCATCTCATTCATTGGCTTTTGATATTATTGCTTGTTTTTGTTTTCTTTACAAAACATGTTGTTGTTAGACTCTTGTTCTGTAGGTCCTTTTAGAGTTGCTTCATTATCATCTTTAACGGTTTCCTTTGTTGAGTTCTTCATGGAGGCAAGGTATTCCTCCTTACGTCTAGCTGAATCAACATCAGCTTCTAATCTTTTACACTGTAGGTCTCTCTCCTTGAATTTACTGCTCATCACCTCCTCTAGTCTCCTTGCTTCTTCAAGTTGAGTCTTCAGGTTGACAATTTCCTCCTTGTACTCATGTTATTTCTCATCACATATCTGCATCAGTTTCTTCAAATCCTTATTTTCGTTTTTCAATCTTTCTATACTAGCTAATGATAAGTCAAGCCTATATTGATTTTCATATGATTTTTCTTTATGAGAGTCAGGCAAATTCACACAAGTAGAGGTTTCACTTTCCTTTTGACAGGGTTTTCTCTCCTTCCTCTTTCTCTTTCCTTTCTCTACATTGTTGTTGCTAGCCTCTTCAAGCATGAGCTGCGATCTATCCCATATTTCTTTTGCAGAAGTTAGATCTATTATTTTTATCAAGATCTTTATCATGAAGATTGTTATACGTGACACATTTTTCTTTAGCATTCCATTGTTGTTCTCGCAAAGAGGGAGAATCTTTTGCAGTAGTCATCACATACTAGTTTCCATATACCAGGTATGTAAGATATTAGATCAGATTTTACCTTATCTCTCCATTCATAAAAGTTTGATGCACTCAACACAGGAACACTTTGATAGTCCATGAATCAACCCGATCTACCTTCAAGTTGTTAGGCTTATATAGAAGGAACCGACTCCCAATTGATGAAAACTTGACTAAATCGAGAGGGGGGAGTGAATCAGTTTAGTATATTCATGGACATTAAATTATTTTCTTTAATTTCACTAACTAAACCATTACATGAGCAGCTTAACAAATGATGACCAACAGATTGAATATGTGAACAAAAATTAATAAGCAAACTAAAACATCAGATCAACACATAATAATAATGCATGTTGACACAAGATATATGTGGAAACCCATAAAAGGAAAAAACCACGATTTTATTATTGTTGTAATGCAAAGGCGAGTTCCTACTCCTTATTACATTTGATTTTTTGTAGGCCCCAACCTACAGGAGGCTACTACCTCAATTTTCTACAAGCTGCAACATGCAAGGAAGCTCCAACTCCCATATGTTTTTTGTAGGCTACAACCCACAAGAGGCTCCTACCTCAACCATCTCCAATCGGATATTTATCAAGCCTCAAATTGAAAGGAGACTACCATCCCCTGATGCAAACGAGAAATAACAATGTGTTGGTTTACTTGGTCATAAATTCTGCATATCTCTATCTTTATTTCTGCATCTTCTTCCCTTCAAAACTGCTTCACATCAACTTCATAAGTTCCAGGTAACTAATGCATAATAGTTCAATCAACTCTCTCACATTCTTCCATTCTCTAACATCACAATGCCTTCCAAAATAACATCTTTTATAAAGATAGTTTGTTGGTTGTTTGTATCCCACATAGGAATATGAAGTGAATAGGCTTGATTCTCTGCCTTCCACTCATTCATTTCCAAACTCTTTATATATTCAATATTAGAATACAAAAATAAACTATCCATCCAATTTTAATTGCAGCTACATGCAATTATCAAATGCATCAACCTAATGCCAACATCAAATACCAATATTTATCATTAATGCATCACAACAATCTTTGCCTTGGAGTCTTGCCTTTGCATCACAACAATTAAGCTCAATCAACAATTTTACATCACAACCAATTCTTCAATATAGCAACCAATGCTTCTTGCTGCTCCTTGTTTCTCATTACATTCCTTCAATTTGCATTGTTGATGCTCCTTGCCTTACTGCTTCTTGTTGCTCCTTGCATTCCTTCAATGCTCATTTACATTGTTTCTTCTCGCTACTCCTTGCATTCCTTCAATGCTCATTTGTCATCAATCACAATATTGCCAACATAAAATCCTTCTTGGTCTTTAGTAAATGGAGGAAGTAATGAACTTAGAAGGTTTTTTGAAGTTTTTAGAATAGATAGATCTTGGGTGAGTACATGATGGAGTGTTTCTAAATATAGGAGATTGTATAGTTAATTAAGCACACACATTTGAATCAAGGTTTTTTAATGAATAGAGAGGTTGCTAATTCTTTTGTGACCGAGTGAGTTATATTAAATACTTATCAATCCTTTCATACTTTTGCACAAGTAAATCAAACTAATGCAAATATTTATACTTTTGCACATGGGTTTAATTATGAGGATATCCTTTTTACTATTTTAATTAATATAATAAATTACCATATTTTAGGATTTTTATTTGTTTGTTTTGTTTAGATGTCACGATGATCCATATGAAAACTAGTTCATAAGGATTATTTAACACATGCATAAGAAATTGATCACTCATTTTAAATTAATGTTTTTAAAGATAAACGTGAATATGGATATTGTACATTGGATTAAAAAGTTTGAATTAAATCTTTTTATACATAGTTGTCTGACAAAACAAGGTTAGGAATGACTACAATTGTTAAAATGTAATTATCTCATTAAATGTGACTTTATTGTTCAAACAATTGCATAATGATAGAAAGTTATGTAATGTAGTCTTCATATTAAAATGATGTTGTCGAGGTTGATGTATCGTTGGAGAGTTATTTTTGTGTAACGATAGGAATTTATGTAATGAAGTCTTCATATTAAAATGATGTTGCCTTGTTCGATGTATTGTTGGAGAGTCATTTTTGACCTTGAATAATAAGAATTCCAATACCTTGCCCCGTGGAGGTTTCCTTAACACACTGTCAAGGTTTTATCATGTAAAATTCTTGTGTTTATTTGTGTAATTTGTTTCTTGCTCATTGTGTACTTTTCTTTATGATTTAATTATTTTTTATAGGCTCTAAATAACAACAACTAATGGGCTTTCTGTAATAATGAATTTGAATATATTCATTGGCAAGTGAAACATATACCTTCATATGTCTTCATTCTCATGTTGTCACAAAAATTAAGTTTAATTTTTTGTGCTTGTTCTACTCGTAATCACATTGATTGCAATAACTTATCAACTACCACATCCTTGGCTCGAATCATCAAAGGCAATGTCCAAAAAAAAATTGTTGTAGGACATGTTACATTTAAACAGGATGACTCCATACTCCGCATTGGTGAGGATATTATTGCTATTGCACCAACCCCATCTTTTAATTGCCTGATCAAGGGTCCAAATTGAATGAATGTGATATAACATGGAGGTTCAGATGTAAGAAGGAAATATCATGGATGAAGTATAAGGATTTTAGAAGATTTTCTTTGGGTTCAATCTAAATTGCAAATATAAGGTCACAAGGGCATCAAAGTTCAAGGGCATATTTCCTCTGTGCCTGCATGAGTTTTTAATATCCTCTTAACCAATTGATAACCATGGATTTACGAAAAAAAGGGGGTTGAATGGAAGTTGACTTTTTGTTTCGCCTGATTCCAGTCAAAGTACTTTATTACGTCGATACACCTATTGTTTCCACTCACTTAATTTTCGGAAGGTAGCTCTAGGACTCTGCCAACGAGTTCCATGGTGCACTACTGCATGAGCAACTATTTTTATGGTGCACGACCAGCTCCTTGCTAATTCTATGACACACGATCAACACATTTTCTATGGTGTCGAGTCAGAGTAAATTCAAAAGCAATCTTATCTACAATGAAGTTGTATATTATCCCTCTTTGTATTTCTTTTTTCTCAGTTCCCTACTAACTCAATGAATTATTTATTAATATGAAAAATGTTAATAATTTCATCAAAATTATTTGATGTATTAAGAATATCAAATTTAATTGATGCATCAAAATTTATTAAGTAATTTTGATGTTTATACAAAACTTCATTTATTTTTATTTATTATGTGTATTGTTAATTATGTAACTTTCATATTATTTTATGCATAAAAATTTAGAACATAATATTATTTTATAATCATTAACTATCTTACAATTTTCATATTTATAATTATAAATAGTTTTTATATTAATAAATTGTAATTTTATATATACTAATTAATTTACTATTATTAATTTTTATTGATTATAGAATTCAAAACACAATTATTTCAATTTAAAAATCTTATCGGTCTTTGTTTGCACTTTTTGGAGCAATTACTAGTTAATACTAACAATGGATTGTTTGTAAACCCTATGTAGGGTTTGGATGAAGGTTTATGAACCTTTCCTAATTTCTTGTTGAGATTGTGCACTTAATAATGACATGGATATGAGCCTCATGATGATCTATCATTCTTAATGTAGTAGAATCTTTAATGATGATGATGAGGACATGGAATTGTTGATGACATGAACTTGTTGATGATGAATTGGACTAGATATAGACTTAATGATAATGTGGACTCCTTGATGTTGTGAACTCTTTTATGATAATATGGACTTCTTGATGATATGAATGATGATATGGATTCCTTGAGGATGGTGATGTGGGCTCATTAATGATGAATGATGTGTATTCTGTGATGTTGACGATGTGTACTCCGTGTTGATGATGATAAGTACTCCTTGCTGACAATGATGTATGACTCATTAATGACGTGAATGATGTAACTGGATTCCTTGATGGTGATTTGATCTCCTTGATGATGATGATGATGATCTGGATTATGATGATTATTGAAAATGACAAGAAGAAATACTAAAATAGAAATTCTAAAAATAGAAATTCTAAAAATAGCATTGCTATAAATAGCATTTCAAGATATACTCCAACTCTGTTGGAAATAGCAAAAAATAGAAATGCTATAAATAGCATTGCTATAAATAGCATTTCAGGATAGATTCCAATTTTAGTTAGTCCCTAAATTAAAATTGAAAATTAAAATTCGAATTTAGTTTCACTAGTTGTTTGAAAAATAATTAATTAATTCATCTTGAGTTAATTAGTTGGAGAAAATCAAACATGGAGTCTATGTGAAGACATGCAACAATTATCCCTTTGATTGAGGAAGTTATCCCTTAATTAAGGAGATAAGGATGAATTGTATTTGAGTTGTGATTAGTTAGCTTAGTTAATTGAATTAAGTTCAGTCAAATTAGTTCCAGACAGTTGGAGGAACTAATTGTGAGTTCAGTCAGTTAATGCATGCATGCATGCAACTAGTGTTCTCCAGATAACTGAATATTATCTCATAAATAACTCATGCATGTCAGTTCAAAGAAAGACCTAGTTGAGATTAAAGGAAGGGACAGTGTACTATCAGTTGGATGAATTTTCCTATATAGGAAACTCATCCATGCAGAAGAAATTATCTCCTTCAAGATTGCGTAGTTATTTCAGAGGTTAGTGTGGTGTGTGAGAGGATTATTCACACAGGTCGCAGCTAGAGGACCCAGGAGAAACTGCACAAGGAAATAGGAGGTTTGGAGGACTTAAGGAAGGCATATGTGTCGTCTATTTTGTTTAGGAGCAGTAGTGAGGGATTGTACTGAGAGTTGGATAGCTTGAGAGCTAAAGCTTTGTGTAATCCTGAGATATTTCCACTTGTATGATAATACAAATAGCGGGGTTTTTAACTGAGGCTTTCCCCTGAGTATTCTTTGTGTTTCATGTGCATGATTTCTTCTTCTCTGTTATATGTGTTCCGATTGATCTTGCTCAAATTGATTAAGCTTCCACAAAGTTTGATGGTAGAAGTAGATTAAGTATTTTGCTTTAGTATATTGCATTATCAGGTGATCTACATGGGAAATTTCTACAATAATGTGGACTCATTGATGATGATAATGAGGACTTAGATTTGTTGATGACATAGACATGTTGATGATGTGGACTCTCTGATAACATGAATTCCTTGATGATTATGGACTCCTTGATAATGTGGACTCCTTAATGATGTGAAGTCTTTAATGAGATTGATTGGATTTGAGAAGGCTAAGATCAAAAGGGAGCTCACATGCTCTCAAAATATAATTATTGTCTTGATTATTTCATTATGAGTCTTTGTTGTTCTTTTTCTTGTATAGCCTCCTACTGAGGATTGCATGTACATAATGGAAACTGTCAAGGTGTGGCAATTACTGAAGAACAATGTGACAAGAAGACTCGTGATAGGCTCTATTCTTAGAGGAAGCAAACAAGATCAACCTTATTGAAGTATGTTTCAATGAAGTTGGCTATTAGTTTTAAAGACCGATGTTGATCTATATATGCTCTGCTATGTAGATAATTTTTGTTTAAGAGGGAGTTGCTTTTGGCATGAGCCTAGTGTTAGAAAATCAAAAGGCAGAAAATATTTTCTTATCTTGATAGTTACTTGTGATTTATTTGAATTCTTATTATCTTCTTTTGTATCTTATTTTATCTTCTTATCATCAAGTAGCGGCCAAAAACATAAGTACATGAAGATCAACACAACAAAGACATGGGATATAGGCTCTCAATGAGGGCTAAAACCCCTCTTCCAAGTCGAAACCCAAAATCCTCTTCTCTTCCTTTAGAACCAAAACAAATGAGACAACCAAAACCTTTTGACCAAGACAAATACCTCCTCCAATCCACCAAGTCATCCTTCCAACATGATTAACCAAACTACAAAAGTCAAGTCAAGTCAAACTACTTCAATCCTGTAACAAACTCAAATTTTGACCCTCCTACTTTAGATTTTCAGCCCTACTGCAGACCTGCAATTTCGACCTTCCTTCCCGCAGCCCAAAAATTCACACGTGGTAGAAAAGAGATAATTTTGACTTCCTTTTGCTTGACAAGTGTCTCCTTCTCTAGGGTTCCTCCTCCTTTTATAGGTATTTCACACTTATTTCTTCACTTCAAATTGCAAATCGAAATTGGTGATTGGATTATTGCTCAGATAGGTCAAATTGCACTGCTTTTATAATCTTCATATGAGATCAAATTCCTTCAATGAAGCTAACTTCTCTTTTCTTGAGGCCGACTTGGTGAGGCGGCATAAAATACAATTTTGACTCAAAAACAATTTTCTTTCTTAACATACAAAGCCCAATAAGGGTCTAAATCATAATGACGATGACTATGGCTCATGACATAAACCTTAGAGAAACTCAATAGATGATTTGACCTAAAAATAAATAAATAAAGCATGAAACTCATGCTTATAAATACATTTTCTTTCCTTTGTTTTGACAAATACATTACATCATGACTCAAATACAATTATGAAGATTGATACTAGCTACATTTCTCAAGACCTAGTGATATCTTGGCACAATGGACTGTAGGTCCATCAATATCTCCATGATAAATTATTTGAAGAAGCTAGAAGACTCTATTGTTGACTTGGTTGATTTACTTATTGGTTCGTTGATCTATTTGTTGAAGCTTATTATTATTTGTTGGATTCAATTATGATCTGCTTGATTATTATCTGTTAGATTCAGACATTCACCTTTGTAAAAAGCTACTTATTGTCTATACTATGGTTGCCAATGATTGCTTTTGTGAGAAGCCACCACTAAGCTCTATTATTATCTATTGGTGTTTGCTTCCAAGAGAATCCCTGGTTGAAGCTAAATGAACAATTGAATGTTGTTTTGTTTGAGATCCATCATGGCTACATTTCTGATGTTGAACTGGTTGTGGATATTTATATGAAGAAATTGGAATGTGTTGATTTGGGGTAGCATCAAATGTGCTCCAGCCACGAAATTTGGTGGACAGGTTGGGGCACATGAGATCTCCAATACCCAGAAAGGGTTTGGGAAGATTCTAAACAGATCAAGAGATATTAAAATAATTAATATTTTTAATAGAGTCCCTAAGTCTAAACTTAGAGAAAATAAAATATTAATGTGTATTAATATGAATCTGTGTTAGAGTGGTCCAAAAGACATGGATTAATCCATATCTAATCTTAGCCGTTGATTAGGGACTTAATCTCAACCATTGATATGTCAATAAGAAAAATATAAGAGGAGGCTTGAGGATCACTTGGAGATGACCCCAAAGTAATAAGTCATTCTATTCTCTAGAGCGGGATTTGCTAAGAGAGATAGAATCAGTGATCGGGAGAGCAGTTGAGGGGCATTGAGTACAGAGAAACAAAGAAGGCAAAGATTGTGTCGAGAGAGAAGCGCAGCAGCCAAGGAGAGTGATGCAGAGCCAGCAAGGGCTCACACAGAGGCAGCCAAGCGCTGCGCAGAGGGGCTAGCATGTCTAACGCAGAGGCCCAGAAAGCTGACACAGGGCCTCCTGGGGCTGATGCAGGCTAAGAAAAGCTGACACAGGGCCAACATGAAACAAAGAGGGACTGACGTAGTCCAGATTGGGCAGACGCTGGGGTTGTAGAGTAGCTTTGTGCTGAGGAGCTGCCGGAAGGATTTTATGGGGTTTCAGCCAGGAGATTTCTCTCAAACTGTGAGGTATCGTTGCTAAGGAAATTCTCTGTTGGGTAGGCTAGTTTCGACACCCAAATTGTACTTTGATATTGCTTAATAAGAAAACCCTCAGATAACTGCACCAGTTTTCCCGCATTGGGTTTTTCCGGGGACATTGGTCCAAAAATAATGGTGTCATGTGGTGTGTTTGTTCTTGTTTCTTTTAGTTGCTGATTTGTAATATGTTGAGCAGCCACTGGTGTTTATTTTCAGTATTTACTTTGTAAATAACTTGTTAAAGAAAAATAACAAGTAGGTAGGAATAAATCAGAAAAAGTGCATGAAAAGTTTCTAAACTAAGTAAACTTATAAACTTCAACATGGTATCAAAAGAAAGTTGCAGATCACAAGAGATCTAAAAGACATCAGCCGAGCGGAGCAATAGCAGCAAAAAACAACGGTCCTGAGGTGATAGAAGTTGTTTTTAGCGGCGCAGAAGCCAAGAAGTGTGACGCAGAGCCAACCAGAGCCACGCAGAAGAAGTCGAGAGCTGTGCAGAGCCTTAGAGAGGCCAACGTTCCTGACGCAAAGGGCCAGAAGGCTGACGCAAGGCATCCCAGGGCTGACACAGACCCATCTGGGGTGACGCAGAGCCAACGAGAGACAGAGAGGGGCTGGCGCAGTTCATAAAGAGGTAGTTGCTAGAGTCTAGAAAGTTGCAGAAATATTGCAAAGTGGAGCTGATGAGATACTATAGTCAGAACAGTACTTGACAAAGCAGGGCCAGAGGAGTTGTTACCGAGGAACCTAGATCAACAGTGCAGTTGCACAAGACGATCATTCTAGGAGGGAAATCAAGACTCAAAGGGAGTCCAGAAGAGAACTTCTAGACAGGAAGTAGAGACACAGAGGAGTCGAACAGAGAACTTCCAGGAGGAAAGTAGATGAGCGTCATGGCACTACATGGGGTAAGAGACTAGGATAGACTAGACAAAGCATCAAACTTCGCAGTTTGGAAGGCCATAATCTTATCAGTGCTTGACAAGAATCGTGTCAAGAACTTTGCCTTGAAGGTTATAGCTATCCCAGTCGACCCCAATGATAACGACAAGTACGAAGAGGCGATGGCAAGGGCCAAGTGCATTATCCTTGACGGGGTCAAGGATCATGTGGTACCACATATAACTGAGAAAGAAACGACAGTTGAGATGTGGGAGGCTCTCAAGAACCGATATCAGCGTACTTCTGTGCAGAGAAGAATGTTGCTCGAGAACCAGATGAGGTCATATCAGATGAAGAAGGGTTAATCGATTGACACCTTTCTCGGAGGACTAAATGAGATCCGAGACCAGTTGACTGCTATAGGAGCAACACCATATCATGAGCTTATGGTGAGGACAACCCTGAATGTTGTCTCAGAAGATTGGGAAGTGTTTGTCCAGAGTATCCTGGGCAGAGGGACTCTCCCACCTTTGGATGAGATGTGGGCAACTCTTCGCCACGAAGAGATCAATCGGCAGTCGAAGATAGGTAGCAACAACAAAGGGATCAAGGTCAAGCAGGAGGAGGATGTGGCCCTAGCATCTGAGGGAAAGTAGGAGAAGCGGAAGAAGAAAGATCTCTCCAAGGTCAAGTGCTTCCACTGTGGAGAGATGGGTCATTATGCGACCCAGTGCCAAAGGAAGAAGAGTAAGGGAGAGTCTTCCGAGACTAAGGCAGCGCCAACATAGACAGAGAAGGAATTTTTGACAGAGGATGACTATGCCATGAGTGCACACGCATCACTTGAGCAAAAGTGGGGAGACATCAAGCTGTATTCAGGCGGACTACAAACGATGAGGGGTAGGATCCTTGAGTTACCCAGCCTCTTGGATTAGACCTTGCTACGGGAGCCCCGACGAGGAGTAGCAGGACTAGCTCAGTGAGTAGAGACCGATGCGGATGGAGCGACAGAGAGAGCTACAATGCAAGAGTCCCAAGACAGCGCAAAGCTAGCAAGTGCGGCAGTGCGAGAGGCACAAGAGTGTTGCATCAGTGCAAGAAGCCACGACAAGGTGTAAAACGGTGCGAGATGCAGGGAGTTGTTGCAGCAGCATAGAGGTTAGAGAGAGGGAGCACTTGTCAGCGGCAGAGGGAGCTTCAGCATCAGTGGGTGTTTCTAGCCCAACAGGGAGGTCAGATGGAGGATTAGTTACTTACTTCTCAGTAACTAAGTTGCAGTGCAACAGTGGGCATCACGATGCAGCGTGATGCAACATGATGAGAGGAGGTGCAGTGCGGATGCAGGCTGGGAGAAAGGACCAGCAATAGCACGGATGCAGAGGGAGTTGTCGTACAAATGAAGCAGTGGCAGTGGCAAAACCATGGGCAGCAGTACAAGAGGCAGTAGTGCAGAGGATGTTGGGCAGGAAGGCCTAGCATCAGCACAGGTACTGATGCCGGATGATCAGAGTAATACTCAGTGAGGATTATTGCTAAGAGGGAGTGTTGATTTGGGGAGGCAATGGATGTGCTCTAGCCACGAAATTTGGTGGAGGTTGGGGCACATGAGATCTCCAATACCCAGAAAGGGTTTGGCCAGATTCTAAACAGATCAGGAGATATTAAAATAATTAATATTTTTAATGGACTCCCTATGTCTAAACTTAGGGAAAACAAAATATTTATTAATATGAATCTGTGTTAGAGTGGTCCAAAAGACATGGATCAAGCCAAATCTAATCTTAGCTGTAGATTATGGACTTAATCTCGACCGTTGATATGTCAACAGGAAAAGTATAAGAGGAGGCTTGAGGTTCACTTGGAGATTACACCAGAGTGATCAATCATTCTATTCTCTAGAGCGGGGTTCGCTAAGAGAGATAGAATTAGTGATCGGGAGAGCAACTGAGGGGCATTGAGTACAGAGAAACAGAGAAGGCAAAGATTGTGTTGAGAGAGCAGTGTAGCAGCCAAGGAGAGTGACGCAGAGCCAGCAAGGGCTCAGGCAGGACTACACAGAGGCAACCGAGTGTTGTGCAGAGCATTAGAGAGGCCAGCCTATCTGACACAGAGGCCCAAA
Source organism: Pinus taeda (assembly GCA_000404065.3). Lineage (NCBI taxonomy): Eukaryota > Viridiplantae > Streptophyta > Pinopsida > Pinales > Pinaceae > Pinus > Pinus taeda. The sequence goes on along the minus strand of APFE030269537.1, from coordinate 333,173 downwards.
AAGCTGACGCAGGGCCTCCTGGGGCTGATACATGCCAAGAAAGGCTGACGCGGGGCCAACGTGAGATTAAGAGGGGCTAACACAGTCCAGATTGAACATATGCTGGGGTTGTAAAGAAGTTTTGTGCTGAGGAGCTGCCGAAAGGATTTTCCGGGGTTTCAGCTAGGAGATTTCTCTCAAACTGTGAGGTATAGCTGCTAAGGAAATTCTGTTGGGTAGGTCAGTTTCGACACCTAGATTGTACTCTGATATTGCTTAATAAGAAAACCCTCATATAGCTACATCGATTTTCCCGCATTGGGTTTTTCCGGGGACATCGGTCCAAAAATAATAGTGTCATGTGGTGTGTTTGTTCTTGTTTCTTTTAGTTGCTTATCTGTAATATGTTGAGCATGCACTGGTGTTTATTTTCAATATTTACATTGTAAATAACTTGTTAAAGAAAAATAACAAGTAGGTAGGAATAAATCAGAAAAAGTGCATGAAGGGTTTCTAAACTAAGTAAACTTAGAAACTTCAACAGAATGACTAGGAATCCCCTTAAAGGGGGAGCATTGATTACATAGCATCATGGTTAGACCATCTCCTGTAGGTTGTGTACTGTGAGACATTGTTGCCTGGGAGATGTATTGATGATTCCTCATGTAGGCTATGTCATGAAATATTGTGGTCTTAGAGATGTATTGATGATTCCTTTTGTAAGTTGTGTCATGAGACATTGTTGTCTAGGAGATGTATTGACAATTCCTCTTGTAAAATGTGGCATCAGATCTTGTGGCCTGGGAGATGCTTTGTTGGTTCCTCCCTTGCTAAGAGTAAGTGTTGAAAATAAAGTAAGTATTGCCAGCATCTTTCATTAGAAGCATGGAAGAAAATCGAATTTTTGACATTTACATGTCGGCTCCAAGAATGCTTCATGTCAGCCCCAATAGGGCTAACTAGCCCTCACATAGCGCCTATATATTAGAGGTCATTCATCCTCATTTGGACCCATAGATTAATCTATGGGAAAATTCAATCTGCAACTACAAGAAAAAGATTTCGCACATAAGAAAAGGAAGAAAGGTTCACTTGATTTGTGCTGCCCTATTTTCTATGGGCTCAAGTTGACCAAATTTTTATCTTGGGCATTTTGCTTTTGTTTGGGCTACTATCTTGTGTTAACTAGAAGGCCAAAAAACTTTAGAGATGTGGATGCTTCTGCTGACTACAACCTTGCACCTTTAAGGTGACATTGACCTAAAGTTGACTTAGGGTTTTAACTGCAATTATTGGGTGTGTTTGTAATTTGTTCATTGACACGTCTAGGGTTACATCAAGACCAATTTCGGCCTTTTGTCACAGTGACTACAAGCCTAAGTTTCGGCCTCTTTATGCAAACCTTATCTATTAGACAGAAGTGGTTTATCTCTCCTTTTATGAGTAGACTTCGATTGATGACTAATTTGGATTTGTTGGGACATTTTGATGTACTACTGATGAACAAAATCTCTCTCTCAAAAAGAAAGAATTCTGGGTTTTCCCCTTGTGGGTTTTGCCTTGGCTGTGAGCCTAATCTTGGCGTCTCTTCTCTCTTGCTTATTGTTTATTGTTCATTGTCTACTATTTACTGCTCTTGTTGAAGAATTAATGGTTGAAGTTTTTCAAGTATATCTACTTGTTGACTAAAGTATAAAGGAGTAGTCTATATCAACAGAATTAGTTATCAATTGTTGAAAAACTACTCTAGTCATTGCAACACTAGAATTTCAACAAGAAGTTAAAATAATTTATTGATAAAAAAAATTCAAATCTCACATATCTTACAAATATTTGTCAACTGTGTTTAATTTACTAGTAAAAGAAAACTCAAATTCCACATAGTCTCGTGAAATTCATATTGTTACAACATCCTTGCCTCACAATCCTTTCAATCAAATCTACATTTGTAAATATTGAACTTTGTGTGCAAACATATTACACATAATTTCCCTACGTTAGAATAATGGTGGAGGAAAGGCCTGCAAAATCTTTTTCTAATTATTCTAAATGTTGATCACCCACACTCTGCCTCTTGAAAAAAATGGTTTAAAGGTTTCTTTCAAACATGCTACAATTCCATCTTGCACAATGCTTTCTAAGCCCAAGGAATGTTGACCTTTTAACAATTGCACGACAAAATTTGTAGATATTACACCCAAAAAAGAAATGGACGTCTATTTGCATTACTTTTCAGGTATTTATCAGACAATGGGCTTTGCATGCACACATATTACACGATTCCCATAATTTCGCAGTGTTGGAAGAAGATGCCCACTATATCTTCCTTCAACTATTCTAAATGGTGATCACGCACTATCTGCATCTTAAAAAAAAAATTCTTTAAAAATTTCTTTCAAACATGTTGGAATTCTACCTTGCATAATGCTTTCTTAGCCCTAGGAATGTTAAGTTTTTAACAATTTCATGGTGATATTTGTAGACATTACACCCAAAAGAGAAATGGACATCCATTTGCAGTTGCTTTTCAGGTATTTGACTGATTAGTGATTTGTTCATAACTAATATGCCACCAAAGATGGACCTGAAACTGAAACTATTTGTGCATGGATCAACACACAATTTTCGAATGTGTAGAGTTTTTCTTGAGAAGAAATTGTGCATATAAAAACTTGAAGTTGTCACTTTTGCTAATAATGTCAAAATCATCCAGACTTGCACTTCGGTCCATCAGTACCACAAAGGGATTTTGAACCTGGATTTCTGTGTTAATACAAGCCTGATCACCTCACTACTTGCCGCTAGACCACATTACCTAGTGATATAGTTAATCTTTGCGTGTTGTGCATTCAAGATTAATGAAGAATTGAAATAGTGTAGATCAGCCGTGCTGCTTTTTATAAAAATCAAGAATATGTGGATCAGATCTTAACTAACAACAAAGGGAAAAATCAATTCTTAGTATGGTGTATACCGCTAGCCAATATAAAGGATCACTTGTATAAATAAATAGCATACCAGCCAGGAGCTGGCCCTTCATGAGAAATTTCAGAGAGAGGAAGTATTAATGTGGAATGAAATCCCGTCAAAGGGACATGCCACATAATAGGAACAAGCATAGTGCTAATAAAGAGGTCAAGAAATATTTGTTTGAATAAATGTCACTTGGCACTGGGCTGTTGCATTCTATGTAATTGAGTGCCATAGTAACCATTTTGCAAAGTAGATCTAGCCTTGTGGTCGGATATATATTGTGAATGATTGAGACAACACATCACAATCAGAATTAATAAATCCACACAAGTAATATGCATTGCACTAATAGTCTATTATTAATGCGTTAATCTTTGAATAGCCACTGTAAGGGAAACTATTAAATACAGATTTATTATTCTAAGGAACTTTTAAACAAACCAATAAAACGCAGTTCTCTAGACAGTTTCAGATGAAGATTGCTCAATACAACATATTTTTAGAAAATGAAGCATCTCTATAAAGTGTTGAAAGTGTATCTCACTGAAGGCATTCAAAAACAAAGAATAGCAATGCCTCCATTGTCCTGTTCATCAGGTCAGGAAATGAAAACAAGCTGAATTGCTAATTGCCATAAAAAACCCTGCTCTCAAAAATCATTAGAAACTTGGTGGAACTTTTATACAAAACGTATTTCATCTTTGGAGATATACATGGCAGAACTTCTACATAACATATTTTATCTTAGAAGATATAGATCCAATATAAATCTCCCAGCATGTGCACTTCATCCTTCAATTGTCGCAGCAACAATTATAAGTTACACTGGATTGGGAATTCTGATTTCCTTTGGCTTAGACTTGTAAGCCATAAAACTGTACATAATATTGCAGGCCGTCATTTTCAACCCCCTTTAAGGAATTATTTTTGTTGGGCTGTTAGTACCCCATGAATGTGTACATGTTTATAGTGAAATATTGATAATAAAGTATTGAATAGAAGTATGCAAGATGCTTCAAATGAGTTGATGAACAGGAGAATTAGCTGGGAAATTTGAAAAGAGTGAAGATATTGATGCTTCACAGCACTGAGCAAGACTGTAAAAGACGTTTTTGATGGCTTTTGATTCGAGACAGTTATGCAGCACAAAATAGACGGCACTGTTAGCTCCAAACTTTCAATGGCTCCAACAAAATCAATTTTCCTCAGCACGCATTTCTTAAACCTCTTCTTCTGTGTTGATCCTTAATACCAGCCACATGTAAAACAAATGCAAGCTCCAAATCCATCTATATGCATTATTCTTAGCCCTTCGAGGTATGCATACCAGGTTATTTTTCTAAATATTTGTTTAGATAACTTTTTCTACTGGGAGCTTCATCCCCTTCATCTTTCTCAGGTTTTTGATCTGCCAAAAGTGCAGAACGTGTGACAGCATTCACAACCTTCCGCAATTGAGCATTATCTATGAAAATGTCTGTCAACATCTTGCGCACCATGGCCTCACTGGCCCCAGCTTCCCTGTCAGCCATGTTACTTGCTTCCTCTAAACTTGATTTACTCCCATTTCCATGAAGTCCACTATTCGTTTGCATCAAAGTTACTTGCTCAGTTGAATCAATGGCATCTTCATCTTGCTGCGCAAGAAGTTGTGCCTGCATACATTTAAATATAAAATAAATAATGTTAAAAGTTATATTCTTATTAATTATCCATTTGATTTTAATCTTCCACCCCGTATCTTTTGTGTCCTTTCTTTTAAATGAATTTTCAGTTCACACTTGCTTTTAGTTTAGTCTCCAGCATTATTAAGTATAGAAACTTTCAATTTCATGTATATTAGCATTTGCACAAGCATAAACAATAGGAAGCTAGTGCCACTAGTCATTTTCCTTTTACATGCATGCCCCTTATGCATCACTTTAGAGGAGCTGGTTACCAACTGAAAAGATCACCAAAAACAGGAGAAAATACAACCCAATTTACCAGAACCTTGAATGGTTCCCAGAGAAACATAAAACAGAGGTATAGACCATAAACATCCATAAGACAAATAGCATATGCCCAAAAATATTTCACAGTCAAATGATAAACAAAATAATAGGTATCCAATTCCACAATGCTCAAAAGTTTCAGAAGCAAAAAGGAGAAATGCAGCCAGGACTTAACGAAGGAGGACAAACAATAATTACTCAAGTATAATGGTGGAAAAGACTTAACCGAAACAGACTCAAGGACAAGATGACAAGAGAGAGATTCCAAAACAAGCCATGGACATAAGAACTAGATAGAGAACTAGTCAGTTGTAAACAGCATGCAAAAAACACAAAACAGAGAATCAAACAGCAGGAAAAGTACAGCTACTCCAAAAAATTGAGGAATTAGAGGAAAGGATCATCAATAAAAGTTCAGGAAAGCTCCATGAGAACAAACAAGAAGCACCATTTCAGCTTAATGTGGGACGCATAATCTCAAATGTTTAAGCATACTTTGCTGTACTGTGGAAACATGAATCTCTTTTATCTCCTATTAATTGTGGTTGCATGCTTTTGTAGGAGATTTCTACATACAATAAATTATTAACACAAAAAATTGGACCTTTTGTAGGATTTAGTAGATTTCTGCTCCTGAAAGCTAATTCAGGATGAAAGGATCAGAAATCAGATCCATTGGTGAATACATTTTTGTTCTAATTCTATGGATCCCTAAAGAAAAACCTCTTTTCCATTTTATAAAGTAGAGAAATTTTAAGTGACATCATCACGTTATATTAGATGTTTAATAGTCAGATCCCCATACCACAAAAGCCAGAAATAAAGGTAAATTTCAGTTAGTTTTCATCCAGATGAAATCCCCCTTACCTCTGCAAATAATAGGCCAATTCGATTATCAGATGTTGCCAGGAGATCTTCTGCCTCCGAAATTGAAGAAGCATTTACAGTGTGCTTATCTCCAACTTTTGCAAGAATATCTACACTGCACTCTTGAAGCCGTTGGCGAAGAACTGCAGCTTCATGCAGCAGCTTAGCTCTTGCAGCACTTGCTTGCTCTTGCTTTTGTCTTTCTTTTTGAAGCATGGCCTGGAAAACATCAGACAATTGGATGCATTGAGCTTTTTGTAAGTCCAAGAAGTAGTACAGTTTATCTTTAGCTAGAACAGAAATAATATAGCAGTTATAGAAGTACTAACCATGTTCCGGAACTTCAACAAAAACTGGCATGGAACTACGAGATTAACAGTGATTATCCCAGACATATAGAGAAAATGTTTAAATAGGTTGTGGCATGAGGAAGCACACAGAACTGGTTAAGCCTTGAACTCAAGATCACCAATAATGGAGCCAAATTACAGGGGTTCCTCCCACTATTTTGTTTTATAGAGCTGTTACAGCTTACAAGTAAAGATGAGGAGAAGTGAAGTTTCATAGAGAAGTGTCCAATTCAGCCAATCTGTTCAACTCATCCACAACTACTCGAACAAGACAATGGGGAAGAGAGAACTTGCCCCCCAATGAAGCTGCTTGATGGATGCTTATAAAAAGTGGTAAAACACCCAAGAATTAAAAGTCAATCCAGAGATAATAGCTGACGACGTAAGTTACCTAAGCAACCATGCTCTAATCTGTGAGTATTTTGGTGCATATCCATCTGCAAAATCACTGAAACAGAAATAATTCTCTGTGCATATCCATCTTGGCTATTAAATTAATATTGAGGAAAGAGAATATTCCAGGGAAGCCCTTGGTTCATTATACCTCTTTATGAAGCAATGGATTGTTGGTTTTGACTTTCAGCCCATCAGAGGAATTCCTATTAGCACCAGTATGCATATGAATGCATTCCCTGCCCTTGGGATTTGAATGTATAGTCTTTGAACACAAGGGAATATGTTAAGAAGATATTTCAGATCAGCTGACATCAAAGAGAATAGATCAAAAGTAGATACTGTGTAAAACTGAATCTGGAAAAATCACTTTAAGATAGATTAATCCTACAATTTCTTGATCTGGAATGGGAACAAGCAGTAGGCTATGAAAATATTACTTTTAAATGCAGATTATATTACGAATACAGGCATTTGATGACTGTTTGTCAAAAAGCCAAGGTAGCGACCACAAATGACAAATAAGCAAAATGAGAGACAAAACAGGAGGTGTGAAGTTAAAAAAAAGGACAAACAGAATGTCATCTTAGGAGAAGAGGGAAGGGAAAACATCTAAGGTGAACACATTTGAAGTCAATTAAGGAGGCTATGGATATTTACTAGGGAAATGCAAATAGTCCTAAGGAAGAAGAGGGGAAAAAATAAAAAGACATCAGGAAAGCAAAAATCATAGAAAACTCCCAGAAAAGCAGCTCAGGACTCTCAGCAAGGTCACATGCATAAAATCATGGACAGTATAGAAGCAAATACAACAATGATTCAGGAAGGCCAGGAGGTCACACAGGGATGAAGCAAAGGGAGGAAAAATAGGCAGATTAAGCCATGAGGGAAGCTCAAGTAGAGGAAAAGAATGCAGGAAACAATCTCCCAAGAAGGGGGAAATGAGGGTCACCAGAGTATTCTCAAATCCAAAGAAAAAACAATTGAATATATGAAGTCCCCAACAAAGAGGAACCAAATCAAATAATGAGACAGTGACAAAGGAAAAGAACTTCAGCAAATCCCATCTCAGACTATGTCAGGAAGTTAGACTACCTCCCCAACAGTGACAGAATGATCATAATCTTTTTGAATGTTTGATGTCTGCACTTGGAAACAAGAAAAGAGCAATCCAAAGGCTGACAAAAAGCCTCAAACTGGTTATATGTTTATTATAGCAAACAAAAATACCAGACTAAAATGTATAGGAATTGTAAGAAAATATGGAATGGAAGCAACAGCTGTTAGCAGCACTGGCCCTCATCTGGAGCCCAAACACATTGATAGTTGAATCCTCTATAACACAGTATTCATGAATATCAGCTGGAACATTTGGTAATACTTTCAGGAAAAGAGTCTGTGTTACCAACATTTATGCACTGATCAACTCTCAAGATTAAAAAAAAAAAAAAAAAAACTTGTTGCGAATCCCTAGGATATCAACAAACTATCCTGTGGATCATATGAGGGGGGCATTACTACCACACTATCCATAGATGATAAGAAAGGAGGAAGCACAAGACTGGATTGAGCAAAGTTCTTTGTGGAAGTGTTCACATGCAGGTGGGCTCTTATTGATAATTGACCTAAAAAATAGGATAGTTTACATTGTAGCAGTATAATGGGAGATGCATTTCAGCAGCTATCAGAAAAATCAAGAAATCTATTACCATTGAAGAACGGTTCAGTAATAGCTATTGGATGGAATCACAAATACTGAAGGGTTCAGGATGAGAACACTGGCCAACTGCACCTGAGATGACAGACGGTCAACAACCAACAAACTCACCTTTCAAATCTGGAAAGAAGTGAATGATATCCAGATTAACAAGAGTCCAAGATTGATAGGAAGGACAAATCATAGTTAGAACCATAAAGTTTACCCTGCATAAAATGTTCGAAGTATGTCAAGAAAGAAGCTTTAAGAGTCGAATGAAGACATTTTTGGGGATATACTTCAAGAGAAAATTAGGAATCAAAACTTGCTGGGATAGAAGAAATGATTCAATTCTAGGGTCTTAACACAAGAGCTACTGCCACAAGGAGAATTACTAATTAAACTATTAAAATTAGAAAGAAGGAACGTGCAAATGGAAAACAAGACTGGGATGGATAAATCAGGCGACAGGGAGACAAGATTAATACCTTCCACAGAACAGCAGTCCAAAGAAGGAACATCAAGATAAGCTACCTGATCTCAATTTTGAAAAGAGGGTGGTACGACTCAATACCCAGGAATTGGGCCAGGGCAGCATCTGTCATCAAGCAAGAGATCGTAAGCAGTATATGCCAAGGGGATCTTCAAGCTCTGATAGGACTGAAGGCACATCCTTAAATTAGTAACAGGAGAAACAAACAACGATCTGATGGTACTGGTCATGAAAGAAGAGTTAAAGGAAGTTGTGTTCAGAATGAAGTATAGGGCCCAAGGCCCAGCTGACTTTCCAACAAACATGGTCCAATAATATTGGGAGATAATTAAAGTCAGTCTAACAGCAGCAGTGAAGGAAACTAGGACATCCAAAAAAATGCTGAAATACCCTCATTCTCAGTTTTATTTAATGTACCCCATGATGGGCATTGTTACCACAAAATATCGCAAGCCTACTGCAAAGCCTCACTAAGCAACCCACGTCAAGGGCAACAAAAGATAACCGCCCACTGTCACCTCAATGATCTGTCTTCTGTCACCTCAATGATATTTAGATGTTCAAAGCAGTGTTGCACATACCACAATATTATCAGAATCATCATGATAATATAGCCAAAACCAACCTCAGTGATAATGTCAGCAGTAATTATCATAATAATTTGCCCTTTTGAACTTACCGCGATAATTTCAATTTATCACGATAAATTCAATTTATCACAATAATTTCAAAATTATCTCCCTGCTAAGTCACATGACATGAGGACACGAGACACGGAGGACACATAAATACGAGTATTCGACACGAGACGCAGCGACCCAAAAACAGGACACGATGGACACATTATATATCTATATATATATATATATATATATATTGAAAAATACTGAAATATAGATATGAAATTATGAATCATGATGATATCTATTTAGTAGATAGTAGACACTATTTAGTATTTTGTATTTAGTGATTTACTAGTTAGTTTATTAATTTACTACATCAATGATGTTCATAGTTCAATGTTCATTGTTCATGTTATAATTTTTGTTATTAACTTCAAACAAGTTTGATCATGTTCAAACTTCACATACGTAGTTTATGTAAATTTATATGTGTTAAGACTTCATTGTTGACTAGAGTGTTAATCGAGTTTTCCCTCCCTTAGACCTCGAAGGTGTAGTGAGCAATGAGCACATGACAGGGAGTTGGGATTTTTATTTCAACACACGATCTATACGTGGTCACTCGTGTATAATTAAGTTAAGTTCCATAGGCTATAACACAACTTACAAGAAATTTAAGTGCTCCAAACTCTCAGCAAAGCATGCAAACGCTCGTCTCCTACAGGTTGATGTGAAGTTTTGAGCATTGCACTCGAATCTGATGGAATTCCTCACATTGCACAACAAATTGGATTCCAGCGACGAGCAAACTCAACTTTGGTGGCGAACAATGACAAAAAACCCCAAAAATAAACCATGTTGCAAGTTTTAAATGTCACTTTTCATGGGATGTGTGTCCTAAGAACCAAAAACGTTGGGGCATGTTTTCGACACGTCCAAAATACGTGTCAAGTTTGGAGGACATGAAGAAAAACGTTTTCGACATGTTTTAAGGCGGTTTTCGCGTCTGACACGTGAAATACGGGACACGAGACCCTGAGGGCGGTGTCTTGTGACTTAGTCTCCCTGTCTTTGTCAATTTCAACTTATTACCAAAAATTTTTTTTGACCCTAATTTTTTAAAAGTCAGTTAGGGGATTGAGCTATGAGGATACTGTGACTATTTCCATCAAATAAACAAAGGGAAATCTATTGTTTTTATTTGCCATGATTAATTTCATGAGATACATACCATAGTAGTTATTAACATTTTCCTTTATCTTTCATTTTCATCCTTAAATTTTTAATATTACCATTAATTTACTCAAGATGTTGGAGAGTGGTTTCCAACCTCATTGGATTTCTTATGGAGAAATTAGATCCCATTCAAAATCTGGCGGACTTAATTTCTTTTAGGATTTCAGGATTGCAATGTTTCTACTACATCCTGTGATGTACGAGAGTGTGAAACTAACATTTAATCAAGATCACCAAGCCCTCCATGTACCTAATGTTGGTGGGACTGACTGCTGAGCTCCCCCTTCATGACCCTAGTAAAAATGTTAGTTCCATACCACTCAATTATTCATAACCCTAGTAAATATGTACAACTCACTCAAGCAAAATTATTGATTATGATGTTAAGCATTTTCTATTGTATTTTAATGCTCGGAGGGGGATCTTGACGAGGAAGAATCACCCAACAAGTATTCAACAAATGAAAAGTAGGGTGAGAAGAAAAGGCAAGGAGAGCACTAGCCAAACCTTAAAAAGGTTGAGATAAGAAGGATCCAAATTTCAGGTAACTTCCCTTATGAACTTGAAGAAGAAAGGGTTTGCTACAATTTAGGGTTTGAATGTTTCTCAACAAATAGGGCATGCAATGGATTGTAGACAAGAGAGAGGAAATGACCTCAAAGATTGATTGATAAAGGACCAAGGTCATCAAATAGGCAAGAGAGCAAAGCATAAATAAATATTTTCACCATGCGCTAGCTTACAATAGCTAGGATGATGTAACACTCAAATATTAGGTTTTATATAGTTTTAATGGTAGATTTGGCATGAACTAAATATCCAAAATAAAGCCTAAAATTATTCGATTTCATCCATTAAATAAGAAGCCTCAAATTAACCCTAACCCTAACTTTGCCTACAAAAAATAGATAAAAGGGAGAGAGAAGGTGGATTTTATTAGGTTTTGAGTGGTCAACACACCAATGGCCAATGCCTTATCCTCCTAGGGCTAAAATGGAGTCAATTTCATGGATCAAATTCAAGAAAAGGGAAGTTTTATGGAGTGACGGGGCATGCCCTAGGTATCCACTTGAAACCATAGCTATTTCATTTGTGAGGGGAGAAATTAAATAATGCATGCAAATTCAGAGTTGCATTATGGGCTTTGAAGTGACTAATTTTGCATACAATATTATGGCAAGATTTTCATAAAATATAGAGCATTTAGCCACGGCACAAAGAAACCCAACTTTATTACATAAAGGCTTAAAGCATACAAAGTTTCAATGATAAAGCATTAAAAACTCACAAAATTCTCCATGAGGCACCTTCTTTCAATCCCAAAGAAACAACTCAACAAACTTTTTTCCAATCCAAGGAATCGCACCATGAAAAAGATGACATCTTGGCTGCTGAAGCAAAAAAAGAGCAACTCGCACTCTCTAGCGAGGTAGAGAAGAGAATTGTTTGAGTGATGATGAGAAACAAGAATAGGGTGATCCTCTATTATATGAGGACAATCACTTTCATTAATTTGTCTAAAAGCCCTATAACAAGTTTAATTTTGAGTGAACATGAAGTAAATGGGTTACGAGGTAAGTCACATAACACAAGGACAAGGGACATGGAGGACACAAAAATACAAGTATCTGACACATGACACCATGAACCCCTTCACCATGACATGGAGGACACGTTATATATTATTTATTAAAAAATATAACAAATTAGTGCATTGCAAATAGAATATGAAATATATAAAACATTTCCATGATGATCATACAAATTAAATCATACAACTAAAAACCAAAATAGATTTCAGTGCCATCCATCTTTGAACCGAAAATAAACCAACAAAGAGACCCTAATGGCTTGTAGAGTTAAAAAAAAGCATGCTACAACAAATAACTAGCACTACATATCATCAAAAATAATATTGCCTATATTGGGGTCCTCATCATCAATATCACCCTTCAAGCACTAAAATAAGATAGAAAAAGCTTAACATGTCAAATCATGATTATGTTTGAATGATGGGTACATTTTTACTAGGGTTGTGATAAAGGAGTTCAACAATCAACATTGTTCATTTGGGGTAGCATCGGATGTGCTTTAGCCATGAAAATTGGAGGAGAGGCTAAAGCACATGAGATCTCCAAGACCCAGAAAGGGTTTGGGCAGATTTTAACCGGTTTGGAAGATATTAAAATAATTAATATTTTTAATGGAATTCCTAAGTCTAAACTTAGGAAAAATAAAATATGAATGGGTATTAATATAAAACTGGGTTAGAATGTTTCAAAGGATAAGGATCAAGCCAAACCTAATCTTAGCCGTTGATTAGAGATTTAATTTCGGTCGTTGAAGGACAAACGAGAAAAATATAAGAAGAGGCTTGAGAGTCAGTTGGAGAATACACCAGAGTGATCAGTCATTCATTTTGCTAGAGCAAGGTTGCTAAGAAAAGTTGAATCAGTGATCAACAGCGAGGGGCAGTGAGTATGAGGCAGAGAGGCAGAGACAGTACTGAGAGACCAGTGCAGAAGCAAAGAGAGCAAGAGCAGTAGCCAGTCTAGGTTACGCAGAGGTCAGCAAAGACAACACAGAGGTCAGCAAAGACAGCGCAAAGGCCAGAGGGATTGCGTCATCCACGCAGAGGTTGCTGGAATGACACAGAGGGTCCCAGAGAATGCGCAATGCCTCAGAGGGTTGTGCAGTACCTTAGAGGGCTGACATAGAGGGTCCTAGGGCTAACACAAGTCAACAGGAGGCTGACGTAGAGGCCAAAAGAGGCCAGAAGGGCCAGCACTGAGCTTCAGTTGTGCCGGAGAGGGTTTCGTGGGACAGGTTTTCTAAATACCTGTTTCTGAATATAGAGGTAATGTCGTCGTGTATTTTTCTCTGTCGAGTGAGCCGGTTAGGCACCCAGTTGCACTCAGAAAGACGGCATAATAATATAACCCTCAGCATAGCTGCACCGATTTTCCTGCATTGGGTTTTTTCGGGGACATTTGTCCAAAAATAACGGTGTCACTTGTGTGCTTGTTTTCTTTCAGTTGATAATTTGTAGATGTTGTGACTATATTGTGTTTATTTCGGTATTTAAATGTTTTAAATAACTTGTTCAGAATTTACAAGTAGAAGAAATAAACCAGCAGAATACAGATTAATTTTCTAACGGATAGACTTAGAAAATTCAACATGGTATTAGAGCGTAGTTGCAGATCATAGGAAAGTTGAAGGCATCAACTGAGCAGAGCATTTGTAGCAGATTCATCTGTCCCGAGTGACAGAGCTAATCCTTGCAGAAGCGACAGAGGAAGGGTTGACGCATAGGGACTGCATCATCAGTCTGAGCTAGAAAGAGGCCAGCGCAGAGGTTGGGGATGGCAGAAACAATCTCATGCAGAGCCACGCAGAGGTCAGGAGGGCTGGCACAGTTGGCTGAGGGAGTTGTTTTGTTGGTACCAAGAATGCCCAAACCCTAGAGGCTCAGTCCTTTAGTTGCTGGGGCGAAGGAAGTTGTGGGCAGCTTGCGGGAGCGAGGCTGGTGGGGTACTATGGTCAAAACAGTACCTAACAAGGCAAGACCAAGGTAGAGGGAGTTGCTGTCGAGGATAATTTCTAGCCAAGGAAACTGGATTAGTGTTGCAGTTGCACAGACAATCGGATAGGGGCAACTTGATGTTGGCAGAAGGATTTCCAAGAGGGAAATCAGGACTCAGAGGGAGTCCAGAAGAGAACTTCCAAACGGGAAGTAGAGAGACTCAGCAGGAGTCGAATCGAGAACTTCCAGACAAGAAGTAGAGCGACTCAGCAGGAGTCGAACAGAGGACTTCCAGGAGGGAAGTAGAGAGACTTGGAGGAGTCAACAGAAGAGCAGCGAGATGGTCGTGAATGGGCTGAGAGATTAGGACAAGCTGGATGGAGCGTCCAACTTTGTGGTTTGAAAGGCCAGGATCTTGTCCATTCTAGACAGACATCGTATCAAGGGCTTCACCTTGAGAGTGATGGCTATCCCAATTGACCCGATAGCTAATGAAAGGTACAAGGAGGCAATGGCTAAGGCAAAGTGTATCATCCTTGATGGGGTCAAGGATCATGCGGTCCCACATATTGCCGAGAAGGAAATGACAAAGGAGATGTGGGGCACTTTGAAGACATTGTACCAGCATACTTCCATGCAGAGGAAGATGCTCCTGGAGAATCAGCTAAGGTCATACTAGATGCAGAAGGGAGAGCAGATAGATGTCTTCCTCAGTCAGTTAAAGGAGATCCGTGACCAACTGACTTCCATAGGGAGCATGTCGAATCAGGAGTTGATGGTAAGGACCACACTTAACACAATCTCCGAGGATTGGGAGACATTTGTCTAGAGTATACTGGGCAGGACGAGTCTTCCGGATTGGGAAGAACTGTGGGTCGCGCTTCATCAAGAAGAGATCAGACGATTGACCAAGGCAGGGCGTAGTAGCAAAGGAGTCAGGATCAAGAAGGAAGAGGAAGAGGATGCGGCTCTGGCATCTGCGGGAAAGCAAGAGAAGAGGAAGAAGGATCTCTCCAAGGTCAAGTGCTTCCATTGTGGGGAACTGGGTCATTATGCGAACCAATGTCCAAGGAAGAAGAGTAAGGGAGAGGCATCTTACTCAAAGGCAGCGCCAACGAAGGTGGAGAAAGAAGTCGAGGAGGATGACGATTGTGCCATGAGTGCTCATGTGCCACTTGAGAAGAAGTGGCGAGACATCGAGCTGTTGTTAGGAAGACTACAGGCAATGAGGGGCAGGATCCTTGAGGTACCCAACCTCTTGAATTATACCTTGTTATGGGAGCCCCGAAGAGTAGCAGCAGGACTAGTGGATGTGGGTAGAGAAAGATGCGGATGAAGCGGCAGAGAGCGCTACAATGTTGTAGTCTTGGGCAGCGCAGAGCTAGTAGGTTGCAACCGCGCGAGAGGCACAGAGGAGGTTGCAACCGTGCAGGATGGCACAGAGAGGTTTGCAGCAGTGCGAGAGGTAGGGAGTTGTTGCAGCAGCGCAGAGGTAGTAGAGGGAGCACTTGATAGCAGCAGAGGGAACTTCAGCATCAAGAGTGTTTCTAGCCTGAGAGGGATGTCAGTAGTTGGGTGGATCAGTTACTTACTTCTCAGTAACTGAGTTGTAGTGCAGTAGCGGTTACCGGTAGCACGATGTAACATGATGAGAGGGGGTTGCAGTGCAGATGCAGTGTTGGGAGGATGGACCAACAGCAGCATAGATGCAGAGGGAGCTGCCATACAAATGCAGCAGTGGTAGTGGTAGGGCCATGGGCAGCAGTACAGGATGTAGTAGTGCAGAGGATGCTGGGCAGTAGGCCTAGCATCAGCACAGGTCCCGATGCCAGATAATAAGTGTGATGCTCAGTGAGGAGTATTACTACAGCACAGTCCTCGCTAAGAGGGAGTGTTGATTTGGGGTAGCATCAGATGTGCTCTAGCCATGAAAATTGGTGGAGAGGCTAAAGCACATGAGATATCCAAGACCCAGAAAGGGTTTGGGTAAATTCTAACCAATTTGGGAAATATTAAAATAATTAATATTTTTAATGGAGTTCCTAAGTCTAAACTTAAGAAAAATAAAATATTAATGGGTATTAATATAAAATTAGGTTAGAATGTTCTAAGGATAAGGATCAAGCCAAAACTAATCTTAGCCGTTGATTAGAGATTTAATATCGGTCGTTGAAGGACCAACGAGAAAAGTACAAGAAGAGGCTTGAGTGTCAGTTAGAGAATACACCAGAGTGATCATTCATTCATTTTGCTAGAGCAGGGTTGCTAAGCAAAGTTGAATCAATAATCAGCAGCGAGGGGCAATGAGTACGAGGCAGAGATAGTACTAAGAGACTAGTGCAGAGGCAGAGAGAGCGAGAGCAACAACCAGTCCAGGTTATGTAGAGCCCAGCAGAGACAACGCAGAGCCCAGAGGGACTGCGTCATCCACGCAGAGGCTACTGGAGTGACGCAGAGAGTTTCAAAGACTACGTAATGCTTCAGAGGGCTGACGCAGAGGGTCCTGGGGCTGACGCAAGTCAGCGGGAGGATGACGCAAAGGCCAGAAGGGCCAACGCTGAGCTTCAATTGTGCTAGAGAGGGTTTCGTGGGACAGGTTTTCTGAATACCTGTTTCCGAATATAGAGGTATTGCTATCGTGTATTTTTCTGTGTCGGTTGAGCCGGTTAGGCACCCAATTGTACTCAGAAAGACTACATAATAATATAACCCTCATAATAGTTGCACTGGTTTTCCTGCATTGGGTTTTTCCGAGGACATTTGTCCAAAAAAAACAGTGTCACTTGTGTGCTTGTTTTCTTTGAGTTGATGATCTATAGATGTTGTGACTGTATTGTGTTTATTTCGGTATTTAAATGTTTTAAATAACTTGTTCAGAATTTACAAGTAGAAGAAATAAACCAACAGAATACAGATTAATTTTCTAATGGATAGACTTAGAAAATTCAACAAACACCACCAACATCAAGGTACATTGAGGGCTTGGTCCTTATTGACCACACTTTGTCAATAGTCCAAGAAGCAGAGTACAAAGCAGTAGATCATTTTTTTTCAAATCAATGTCATCATTCAACTTCCAGTTATATCATTGTAAACCCAATTTCTGCAAAGTTTATTGTAAATGATGCTAGTATGACCATTGAGTCATGTAATTGCACCTAGGTAAGCCTATGATTTTTGTCAAAGGATTTCATCCTACGAAGTTTTTTAACCTCCCAGAATTGTGTGTTTGTAAACACAGATAATCGACAAAGTTTTTCTTCTAGCTATAACCCCAAAGCTAGGGTGGAATTCGTTGGCAATGTCTTAGGTGAGTCCTAGTGTTTATCGAGCCTATGTAAAAGTGAGTTTAGGAATAATGATGGCTAAATTATTTTATTATAAGCACACTTGGTTTCATTCTAGATCAAATTGTGTCGTAGAATTGGATAATGTTTTGAGGGTCTATGTTTAAAGGTGTTTTCCCTTCTAAGGGTTGATATTGTAATAATTTGATGTAAAAAATATTTTGGTGCATGGTTACTCATAATTAGACATCATGGCTAGACTATTTGAGGATGGAAAAGTAATTAAATCCCCTTTAGAGTCAATTAATTAATTTTTTTGGCAAAATTAAATACAAACCCTAGGCCAAGAAACTAATTAATTTTGATTCAATGATAATTAGAGAAGAATTAAATTCTCTCCAAGTGGAGAATAATAAAAAAATCGTGGGTCAAAAAAAACTAATTTTTGGAGGTCCTCCACCAAGGGAAAAATGAATATTTTAAGAAAATTTGGCCCCTTGGACCTTGGTGGTTAAGTCAAAGTCAAAATTTTGAGGAAATTAATCCAAAATATTAATTCTTGGATTAATAAAAAATTGTTTTCAAAAGAAATTAGAATTTTTCCTCAAAAATAAAAAATCAACAATGGAAATTAAAAGAAGATAAAGTTATTTTCGATAGATGAGATTATTTTGACGAGCATCAAGCCAACTAACCGTTATTTCCACTTGGAGGGGTTTATTTATCTCTCATTCTCCATATAAGGAAGTTATTGAGCTCCTATGAGGCATCAGATGATGATCTTTGAATGGTATAAATCAATGTTATAGGGACTGAACCGAACCGGCTAATTCAGATAGGTCCGATCGTTTTAAGGCAAAAACCCAGTGTTCCACGGGGACGTATCTCCCAGGGTGGGGTGCGCGCACCCCTCGCACCCCACGCACCCAGGACAGGGAGACTCTCGGGGGTGCGTTTCCCCACGTCCCCCTTTTGGGGAGACGCAAAGGGGTGCGTTTCCCCAATGTGGGAGACTCGACTCCCCGAAAGGGGTACTTCTGGGCGTCCCCCCCAAAAATGGGGTTCTTCTGGGCGTCCCCCCTTCATTTTTGTCTAATTACCCTTTATAAACCAAAAAAAAAAAAAAAAAAAATGAAAATTAATTTATTAAAAAAACATAAAAAATAAAAAATAAACTAAATTAACAATTACAAATAAAAAATTACATGAACATTGAAAAGTTAGGGTTAACTCTACTTTTCAAGTTTTCATTCTGCCGCCATTCATTATGCTCTTACCTCAACGCATTTTTTTCTTCCATCTGCTCCCACTGCGCCCACGAGAGCCTCAGAGCTTCAGCGCATCCTCCCTCTTCTCCACGTAGCGGCTTGCTGTTAGCACTTAGCAGTGACATTGCAAACTTGCAATGGTTACTGCCAACTGGTTACCTTGCTGCTCCACGCAGATGACAGGTGGCAGCATATCAGCGATTCAACGTAATCTTCTTCCAGACTTAAGGACGAATTGCAGAAGGTTGCAAGGCTGACTTTCTGCATCACATAGGAGGGTCGAGCCACCAGCCCTCCACACAACCGACAGTTGAAACAGTGTGCTGGTAATTTTTGTTTTGTCTAAATTTTAATTCGATTCAGCCTTCAGGCCATGCATTATTTAATATTATTATTAAATTGTTTTACCAAACCCTCCGCGCAGGCAGCATTGCTGCTATACCAGTGCCCTCCACGCAGTCGGCAGCTTTGCTGTAAGCCTGTAAAGTGTAACGTTGTTCCAAACTTCCACGCATTTGCAGAGTGTTGGGCCGCTGGCAGCTCGACTACCCATCCCTACATCCACCAACCCTCAGGACCACGCAGCTGCTCAAGACTTGTCCAGAATCCACGCAGCTGCTCCAGAGTGTACACAGTGAGTTTGGCTGCAATTTTTTTTTTTTCATGTTTCACTATTTCAGTGTTAAAGTTTTCTCATTTACATGGCATTAAAAATTAAAAAACTCAGAACTGTAAATTCAATTGTTTGTCAAATTCACTGTTTATTTTTATTTTTTTTTAACTCTGAACTGTAAAATTTAAATTGTTTGTTAAATTCATCGTTTAAATTTTAATTTTTTTTAAGCAAACCCTTCTTGCAGGGCATTAAATAATACAAAATCTGCAAAATAAACTATTTGCAAAATGAGTGACAGCAACCAAAGTGGCAGTGACAGTCAAACTGAAAATGAATATGATTCTCAAACTGAAACAAGAAGTCCTCTTCAAACTGAAACGCCATCAACAAGGAATGAAACCCATGTCAGTAGTACAGCTAGTGCTGATGTCATTTCAACGACTCCAACCCCATCAAAGTCATTGGTAGAATATGCAAAGGGGACATTCAATCCAAGCAAACCTTTTTTGCTATATGCTACCAAATCCACTGGCTCTTCAACCCAACCAAAACCGGGAAGCACAAGAGGTGGGACACGCCATTGGAAATGCAACATTTGTGCCCATTCTTGGGCTGGGAGTTATAGTCATCTCAAGATGCATCTTTTGGGTGTAGGTGGCAAAGGGGTTAGCATATGTTCACATTTAACACTGCTGCAAAAATTAGAGCTCTTGAGAATGCAAATGGCAGCAGATGCAAAGGGCATGTTCTCAAGCAAAAATGTCATGGCCCAACCTCAAGAAAATTTTAATGAAGCCACAAGCTCAAGAAGAAAATCAAAGAAAGATATGCCTCCACCATCTCATATCGGGACTAAGGGTTCCCGCTCTTGTGCAGTGGAACCAACTCTTGCAGGGATGTACAGTAAGTTGAACCGTGATGATACAGATGATGCCATTGGCAAATTTCTTTTTGCCAACGGAATTCCTTTCCATGTTAGTCGTTCTCCTTACTACAAAGAGATGGTCAAGGCAATTGCAACAGCAGGACCCTCATATGTGCCCCCAGGTGAACATAAGTTGAGGACAGTGATATTAGAAAGGCAAGTGGCCAATATTAATGTGCAAAAGGAAACTTTGAGGCAAACATGGGTGAGGGAAGGTTGTTCTATTGTTATGGATGGGTGGACAGACATTGTCAAACGTCCACTTATCAACATCATAGTCACTTGCCGAGAGGGGCCTTTCTTTCTTAGAGTTATTGATTGTTCTGGAAAGCGCAAAGATGCAGCTTTCCAATTTGAGCTTCTTTGTGATGCTATAGAGGAGGTTGGCTCTACAAATGTTGTACAGGTTGTGATAGATGCAGCAGCAGTGTGTAGATCAGCAGGATTAATGATTCAGATTAAATACAGACATATTTTCTGGACCCCTTGTTGTGTGCATGCACTCAATAATGCATTGAAAGACATTAGCAAAATTGAGTGGGTATCTAACTTGGTGACAGCTGCAAGAAATGTGCAAATGTTTATTTGCAATCACCACACCTCCTTAGCCATGTACAAGTCTCATGCGAGGAAGGAATTCCTCAAGCCTACCGATACCAGATATGCTAGTTATTTTCTTTTATTAGAGAGGATGTTGGAGGTGCAGTCAGCATTGCAGGCCATGGTTGTGACTCCAGATTGGAACAGATAGGTAGAATCCAAGACAGAGGAAGGGAAGAAAATCAGGATTCAGATATTGGATAATGATTGGTGGACAGATTGTGGTTATTTGGTGTCACTCTTACGTCCTGTAATTGAGGTCATTCACTACACTGACACAGATTCTCCTACTCTTGGAGAAATCTATGAGACTTTTGATAGTATGTTGGATCAAGTAAGAGTGGCCATTCGTGAGAAAGATCCTTCCTTAAAGTTCTATACGACTCAGATTCGACCCATTATTCAGCGTAGGTGGGATCAAATGAATACACCTTTGCACATGGCGACATATGCACTCAACCCAAAATGGTATGTGGCAAGAAGTGGTAGAATTCTTCCCATTGAAGATCCAGAGGTCAAAAAGGGATTTCGAGCAGCCATTACAAAGATGTATAGTTCAGAAGAAGGGAGATCCATTAGGAGACAGTGGATGCAATTTACAAGTCTCAGTGGTCCCTTCAACAAGCCGGATGCAAGGGAAGATCGCAATGATTTAGGCCAGACTGACCCCATTGGTTGGTGGACCATGCATGGGGATGAGGCTCCAGAGATCCAACATCTTGCTATTCGCTTATTGTCTCAGATTGCTAGTTCCTCTGCAGCATAGAGGAATTGGTCCACATATAGCTTCATCCACTCTATCAAGAGGAATAGACTTTCCTCTAGGAGAGCAGAGAAGCTAGTTGCAGTGCATAGTTCTCTACGTCTTGCACATAGGAAGACACCAGAGTATCCGAGGGGACCAGCAACACGATGGGATGTGGATCCAGAGGATAGTGCACAGATAGATGATGAGGATGGACCAGATGAGTTGCAGCATGGTTTGGTTGGAGTTCCATTGATGTTCCTAATGACTTCATGCAGCAGATGGATGTAGAGGACCAATCACTGAGATTGAGTCCTTGAAGTTGATTTTATTTTCAGTGTTCATTTTCCATTTTTACTTTTAAGTTTTAACATTTGAGTTGTGACACTAGATAGTGATGACCGACTCTTCACTCTTAACTATTTTTGAGTTTGAAACTTTGAGTTATATAAATTGAAAATTTTAATTTAGTGTTCAATTTAGAATCTAGAAGACTAGAATGATGAATGATGAATTCAGAATTTTCAATTTTCAATTTAATTTTTAAATCAATGATTCAATGTAAATTATAGAATGATGATTGATGAATGATGAATGATATGGATCAATGTACATTGTATTTGAATATTTCATATTGAATTTTATTATTGAATCTTATGGTATTGAATCTTGATGAATTAGCATTATTGAACAATGAATATGAACATGAAAATTTCAAAATTATATACATATATATAATATATATAATTAAAAATTATATTATATATACCTCGACGTCCCCCCGTCTCCCCTAAATTTCCCTAAAATTTCAGGGTTCTCCCACACGTCCCCTTTGTGCGTCTCCCCGCACCCGCGTCTCCCCGTCCCGGATACTTGGTGGAACATTGCAAAAACCGGTTTGAATCGGTGACTTGAACTGTTTTTGTCCAGTTCGGTATGGTAAAGTCACACGGAACGCAACAAGTGGGGCTTGGTTTGCTTTTTTTCTTTTAATGTTTGTCGTAGTTGGTTTGCTTTACTTAAATTTTTAACACTACCATGAAATGACTCGGGATGTTTGAGAGTGGTTTTGACCTCATTGGATTTCATAAGGAGAAAGTAGAATTTTAGATCTCACTCAAAATCTAGTAGACTTAACAATTTTCCAAGATTGGGGGGATTGCAATGCAATATTGGATTTTCTAATGTATAGGGGTATGGAACTAGCATTTAATCAAAGAGCACCAAGCCCTCTATGTACCTTGATGTTAGTGGCATTGGTTGTTGAACTCCTCTATAATGATCCTACTAAAAAGCTACCCATCACTCAAACAAAATCTTGACTTGACATGCTATGTTTTTCCATCTTATTTTAATGCTTCGAGAGTGATATTGATGGCAAAGATCACAATACAGGCAATGATTTTGATGATATGTAGGTATTTGTTGCAGCATAATTTTTTTGTATGCTAGAGGCCATGTGGAGCTTGTTTGCTGATGTATTTTCGGTTTAGATATGGATTATACTCGATGCTATATTGGTTATGTGCATCCTTAAATGTTATATAAATGAAAACTTTTGCTTATTTGTGTATAAATGGTTTGGATTCATATGGATGCACATGAATGTTTTTCCTTAAAATTTGAACATTTTATGTGTATTTGGTTGATCAGTTTTTTTGTCTGGTATTTTTACTAGCTTCCGTACGGTTCTTACCAGTTCTCGGTCCAGGGTGTCTACCGGTTCAGTGATTGGTTTGGTTTTTATAACTATTTTTCTCATAATAGAAATACTTTAGGGTTTCAGTTCACGATGTTCTTCTATCTGTTGATCTATGGTCTGTGCTAGTATTTTATTCTTTCATACTCTATATTGTGCTAAATTTATAATTGTTATCTCAGTTGTCGGTGATAAGAACATTCTATTGGTACGGTTATCTTTACCTTAGGTGATCTGATTCACACCATGATCTAATAGTTATTTTCAATATTAAATAGTGATCTACAAGTACACTAGCCCTTGGGCTCCAAGTTCACAAACTGTGGGAAGGATCGACCTTGTTTGAGCTCTAGGCTTTCATTTTGACAAATTATTTTGCAGGAGGCTTTTGGCCAATAAATTTTTTGGAATTATTCATCCATATTATCTACTCCAAAAATCTCAATATTTTATTTATTTTGTGCCATAAAGATTTAATCCGCTAATGAGAGAAAACATTTAAATTTTGTAAATTGTTGGAAATATTGAGAGGGGGGTGAATCAGTATTCCTTTTCAATTGTTATTTTTATCAGTTAAATCATTTATATTTAGAACACAAAATGAACAACAGGAATAAATGCTTTTATTAATATAATCTTTACAATAAATCAAGTACAATGTATATAGGGATTCAACCAGTTGCCAAGCACCAATTTGGACTTTTTATGAGGCTCCAACCTCCAGGGCATCATCCCTATCTTGTCAAGGCACCAACCTTGGATTTAGGAGCACCAACTACTAGGACACCAATCCTTCCAATTCTGAGGCACCAACCCTAAGGGTTCCAACCCTCTGCTATATATTGTCTGGATATGTTTGATAGTAATTCTCTGCTCCCAACCCTGCTGGACCTACAACTTACTTATGTCCTCCTATATCAACATCTTCGATCTTCACATATCAACATAGTTAAAACCATATAATGGGTGGTCCCACCTACCACATCATCACCTTAATTGCAATCGCAACTTCTAGAGGTCTTCTCATAACATAGTCGATCCCCCTACTGCCGACGTAGCAAATGCGATACAATCTTAAGCAATTGTTAATAAACTCGTCGGGTCCACAACCTTTTCGCAATCAGTGGTTTACCATTGTTGCATTTCTTCAAGACTTGCGATATGCGACAGATGCGATATTCCAATAAGCTTCTTTTGATAACTCAATCGGATCCACAACTTTATCACAAACAACGGTTTTAACATGTCATCCCTTTTGAACTTTGCGATTCAACATATGCGATATTACATTAAGTTATGTCATAGTGGTGCAGTTGGATCCTCCATAATATCACAATTGCAGTTTTTATTGTGACATCCATTTATGAATTGCGATATGAAAGTTTTGATACAGCGGATGCGATATTACAATAGGGCATGTTATAATGGAGCAATCGGGTCCGTAATAATATTGCAATCGGAGTTTTAACGTGACAAGGCTTTAAACACTTGCGGTATGGCAAATGCGATATTTCTTTAAGATGTAATATAATGGTGCAGTGGGTCCACAATGTTATCTCAATCGACGATTTGCGGGACTTCAACTGGCACATGGATTAAAAACCAACCTTAACCCCCGCAGTTGACCGTGATCTAAGGGTTGACTATGAGATCGACCGCTAGGATTGAGTACGGGACTTCAGCCACGATCAAGGAAGTCCGTACTTTCCTACCCCCGTTCTTCCGATATGTTAACTTCTCTGATACTCCGCAATACTCCTCCGATATGTTAACTCCTCTGATATTTCTCTGGTATTTCATGTGATATTACTATTAACTCCTCCGTTAACACTATTTATGTACCTCCGTCGATGTGTTCCTCTTGGCTTCTCGTGGCTTCCAATGACCCCTTCCGATAGCTCTTCTTTGACTGCTCCTGTTCTTGACTTCCAATGGCTTCCCTAATAGCTTTTCTCCTTGACTTCTTACCCCTGTTTCTTCACGGATCTGCTTTGCTTCTCCTTGGCATCATATCATCATTTAGTATCCTAGAATATTGCCATATTGACATCAATGACAATCTAGATCAACAATCTCCCCCTTTGTCATTGATGGCAATATTCTTCTTCTCTCCCCCTTTGACATCAATGGCAAAGGAGTGCACAAGAACTCCCCCTGTCGAACTGCTCCCCCTGTCATGCAACATCTTTATGAATCAACTTAATGTGATGCTAAAGAAATAACCCCCATCTTTTGACGAAGATGTTCAAATGCTTCTCGAGGAAGAGGTTTTGTGAAAATATCAACTATTTGCTCCTTAGTACTGATATATTCCAAGATGATGTTTTCTTCAGCTACTTGTTCACGAAGGAAATGATACTTGATTGGTATATGTTTGGTCTTTGAGTACATCATTGGATTTTTGCTGAGGGTGATAGCACTTGTGTTATCACAATAGATGGTGATTGGTTGATTTCTACCTATGATGACATCTTTCAGAGCTTCCTTCATCCATAATATTTGAGTACAACAATCTGCAGCAGCTATATACTCGGCTTTCGCTGTAGA
The DNA here is from genome assembly GCA_000404065.3 of Pinus taeda. Taxonomy (NCBI): domain Eukaryota; kingdom Viridiplantae; phylum Streptophyta; class Pinopsida; order Pinales; family Pinaceae; genus Pinus; species Pinus taeda. Next base: position 307,356 of record APFE030269537.1, on the reverse strand, counting down.
TAGTGATATGGATGTTTGTTTGCTGAGCCAAGATACTAGACAGTCTCCCAGGAAGAATGCATTTCCACTAGTACTTTTTCGATCATTGACACTTCCGGCCCAATCAACATCGGTGTATGCAGTCACAGTAAGAATTGAGCTCTTAGGGTACCAAAGACCGAAATCGGGAGTTCCTTTCAAGTATTTGAGAATTCTTTTTATAGCCAACAAATGGGATTGTTTAGGAGCTGATTGAAATCTTCCCACCATTCCTACTACTTACATAATGTCGGGTCTCGTAAGAGTTAAGTATAGAAGGGCTCCAATTATTGACCTGTAATGAGTTGCATCTACTGGAGGAAAGTCATCATCTTTGCTTAATTTGCAATCTGTGGTCATAGGTGTGCTCATGGGTGCACAGCCTTCCATTCCATATCTTTTAAGCATGTCTATAATATATTTGGCTTGAGATATGAACATCCCTGGCGTGGTTTGAGATACTTGTAGTCCAAGGAAGTAAGATAACTCTCCTATCATCGACATCTCGAACTCTTTTGACATATTTTGAGCAAACTCATGGCTCATCTCATCATTATTACTAGCAAAAATCAGATCATCAACATAGACAAGTGTGACTAGTAACTTATCCTCATCCGTCTTTATGTAGAGATTACTTCCTGCCACCCCCTTCTTCAAGCCTTGTTGTTGTAGATAGTAATCCAATCTTGCGTACCAAGCTCTAGGAGCTTGTTTCAACCCATATAATGCCTTTTTCAACTTTAAAAAAAATGTCTTTTCCTTCTGCTAGATTAAACCCTTCTAGCTGCTCCATGTAAACTTCTTCCTTGAGTCCCCCATTCAAAAACACTGATTTTACGTCCATTTGATAGATTTTAAATTCTTTTGAGCAAGAAAATGCCAAGAACATCCTTATAGCTTCCACATGGTCTACTGGTGCAAAGGTTTCTTCAAAGTCAATTCCTTCAATTTGTGATTAACCTTTACAAACAAGCCTTGCCTTATTTCTGATGATTTGTCCATCTTCATTCATTTTGTTTTTGAACACCCACTTGGTTCCAATTATATTTTTATCCTTTGGACGAGGTACCAGCTCCCATGTCTCATTCTTCTCGATTTGAGACATTTCTTCTTCCATGGCTTTTACCCAATGAGGAACCTCGCTTGAGTAAATGTTTCTGGTTCTATCATGGATAGAAGAGCAACATCATTTTTCTTTGGTGTACTTGTCATCCTTCTTCGGGTTTGCATCCCTTAAACTATATTGCCAATAATATGCTCTTCTTGGTGATGTTTTTGGAGAAACTTCATCTTTGAAGGGGTTTGAGATGGTTCTTTTTCCTTGTGTTTTTCTTGATCTTTTTCCTCTTTTTCAAGTTCTTCTTCAATGAGAGGGTCAACTTCATGATCTTCAATTTATTTTTCTGGAAGGTCTTCATCAATCTTCACATCAATGCTTTCCACTATTTTCCGTAGTCGATTATTGTAGCACTTGTAGGCTTTGCTCCTTATAGAATATCCAAGGAATATCCCTTTGTCAACCCGAGAATCAAATTTTCTTGGTGAGCCATCATTGATTTTTATGAAGCACTTGCTTCCAAAAATCTTGAAGTATTTTACTGAAACAGGTCTTCCTTTCCATAATTCATAAGGAGTCTTCTCATTATTTGGTATTAGTTGAGTTCGATTCAAGGTATAAACAGTTGTCTCGACTGCTTCTCTCTAGAATCTTCGCTGCAAGTCAACTGCTATTAACATTGTTCTTGCCATTTCTTGAACTGTTTGATTTCTTCTTTCAACTACCCCATTTTGCTTGGGTGTTTTGGCAGCATAGAGTTCTCTTTTGATTCCATGTACTTTACAGAATTCATCAAATTCTTTTGATGTGAATTCCCCCCCTCTATTTGTTCTGAGACATTTAATCTTAGGATCCTTTTCATTTTCTACAAGAGCTTTAAGATTCTTAAAACACTCAAATGCTTCGGATTTATATTTTATGAAATATACCCACATCATTCTAGTATATTCATCAACAAATGAAGCAAAGTACCTTTCTCCTTGGAGTGTCGGAGTTCTAGTTGGTCCACATAAATCAGCATGGATGATCTCCAAAGGTTTTGATGTAGAAAACTCCTTGGTCTTGTGGCTAGTTCTAGTTTGCTTTCCATGTTGACATGGACCACATACTCCTTGATTTGGCTTGAATAACTTTGGGATGTCTCATACTGCATTAATCTTGCTGATATTGATCAAGTTATCGAAACTTGTATGTCCAAGTCGCTTGTGCCACAACCAACTTTCATCTGTTTGACTTAAGTAACATTTATCTTCTTGAATTTTGTTCAGAATGTAGACATTATCTGATGTTCTAACCCTTTCGCCACAAGTTCCCCAGAGGAAGAGTTTCTTATTTCACACTCTTTAGTGCTAAAGACAACATTATGTCCTTGATCACAGATTTGGCTAACACTCAGGAGATTGTGTTTGAGCCCGTTTACTAGCAAATCATTTTGAGCCTTTCATTTTCCATTAATAAGGGTAACAGTTCCTTTTCCAGCAATTTTGGTAGATCCACTTCCAAAGGATACATTTCCTTTTTGTTCAATGAGACAAACTTCCTTTTGTCCCCTGTCATATGTCTAGAGCACCCACTATCCACAAACCAGTGATTTTCATCACTGTGAGCACATAGAACTAGGCCACATTTATCCGTGTTGGGATTCTCATTTTTTGTTTTTCTTCTTTTGAGGGGGCAATTTTGTTCATTATGTCCATTATCATTACATAATGAGCAAATTGGATCAAATTTGGCCAAGGGATCAAAAAAAGTTGTAGGTCTTGATTTGTCCTTGCCCTTTGAGACCATATGGTTTGTTTGTTTGATCATTCAATTTTGGTGTTTCATTCTTACGGGCCATGCAATGTCTAGCTTGATGACCAAAATTTTTACAATAAAAACAATGCCCAAAAAAGATAGTTTTGTACCTGTTGTAATAGCCATGATTTGAATCAACATTCTTCCTTGGAGTTACTCTCTTCATTCTTTGGATTTGAGATGGGCTTTTGATGAAATAATCTTTCTTCTTTTGGGTTGCTGGAAAGTATGTCGGCATAGCTTTTCGCATTATTCTTAGTACTTGATGATTCTCCTTTAAAACCTATCCCAAATTTGTCATGTTGAAGTTTTTGATTATTTAGGATGATGTCACGTATTTGAGAGCTTTCACAACCCTTTTTGACTTGCTCCAATTCCTTCCTCAAAGATACTATTTTCGCTTCACGTTCTTCACAATTTTCTTCTTTTTCTTTTAGTTTATTTTTCAAGAGGTCTTCTCTTCTTTTTGTTTCCTCGTTTCTACCTTGAGAGAGATGATTTTATTTCGTAGTTTGTCATTTTCTTCAATGGCACTCATTAACAATTCATCTACATTTCCTTCTAAACCTGAATCATCATCATTTGTGAATGCAATGAATAATACTTCTTGGCTTCCAGCATGGTCATTTTCTTCATCTGATTCATCATTACCTCCTTTGCAGTGAGGGAACTGATTAGTTGATTTCTTTTTTATGGCTACAAATTCACCTTCATCAGACTCATCTTGCTTAGAGAAGAAATTCTTCTTATTGAACCCTTTCATTTTGTATACCATCCTTTTAGAATTTTCCTCACCATCACTATCATGCTTAAGAGGACATTTTGCAGCATAATGACCTATTCTTCCACATTTCAAACAAATAAGAGGGCACTTACCTTTTAGCTTAAATCCTTTCTTTAGTCTTCGTACAAATTGCGCCAATTCGGATTCAACATCGGAGTCATCACTACTGGTATTCTATTCTTTCCCCTTTCTTGATTCTGAGGCCTTGAATGGTGCATCTTTGGAACTTGGGCTTCATTTTCTCATCTCATAGGCAATGAGGATTCCATGAAGTTCATCCATCTTGAGAGTATCTAGGTCCTTCATTTCTTCTATAGCACTTACTTTGGAGTCAAATCTGTTTGGGAGAGATCTTAAGGCCTTTTGAACAATAGTGCTTTCTTCAATGTTTTCTTCCAATCCTTTAAGAGAATTGACCACTTCAGCTACTCGGAGAAAGTATGATGCAATATCTTCTTCATCATCCATTTTTAGACTTTCAAATTGCCTTCTATGAGTTTGAAGCTTTGCCTTCTTAACTTTGGAGTCCCCATCGTATATGCTAACTAGCTTATCCCATATTTCTTTGGCCAAGTCAATTCATGACTTTTGTAAATTCAGAATCAGTGATTCCACTAGTGATGGAATTTAAGGCTTTTGCATTTGTAATGTAAGCTTTCCTTTCGTCTTGATCTGTTGGAAGAGTGTAAGGAGTTGTGTACTCATTTAAAACCGAATGCCAAACTTCAGGTCCAAGGGACATTAAGTAGTAGGACATTCTTTTTTTCCGAAAACCAAAATTTGTGCCATCGAACAGAGGAGGTCTTCCTGACACTCCTTGATTTTTCATTGTGACTAAGAATCCTTCTTCTCGCTGTTAGGTTGATATGAAGAACTTGGCTTTGATACCAATTGTTGGAAATACTGAGAGGGGGGGTGAATCAATATTCCTTTTCAATTGTTGTTTTTATCAATTAAATCATTTATATTTAGAACACAAAATGAACAACAGGAATAAATGCTTTTATTAATATAATCTTTATAATCTATGAAACCGGATTCGTCCAAAACAGGCCATGTGTCTGAATCCCAAAAATCCGACACGATTCGATGGGAATTCGAATCCTAAAATGGGACACCATGTGTCCTAACAGGACACCATCGAATCCCGGTCGTGTCCTGATTTTGGGATTCGAATCCCAAAAAAGTGAGGGTTTATGAGGTTTATGAGGGAGGGTTTATGAGGTTTATGAGGGTTTATGAGGATTGTAAGGTTTATGAGGTTTGTGAGGGTTTATGAGGGTTTATGAGGTTTGGGAGGGTTTATGAGGTTTGTGAGGGTTTATGCAGATATTTGAATTTTGTATGTACTATGTATAATGTTACTAACTTACTTTGTAAACAGTAAAACTAACATCTAGATGAAGATCTAGGTTTGAAATCAATTAGTTTGTATCATTAATGAGAATTTGTGTAAGAATATCTAACTTTTAATATATATATATATATATATATATAACGAATCCTACGTGTCCTGTTTCGGGGGGTCAACGTGTCTGAATCCGACACTCGAATCCCTGTGTCAGGTGACTTAGTTTACAATAAATCAAGTACAATGTATATAGGGCTTCAACGAATTGCCAAGCACCAACTTGGACTTTTTGTGAGGCTCCAACCTCCAAGGCACCAACCCTGTCTTGTCAAGGCACCAACCCTGGATTTAGGAGCACCAACTCCTAGGACACCAATCCTTCCAATTCTGAGGCACCAACCCCAAGGGCTCCAACCCTCTGCTATATATTGTCTGGATATGTTTGGTAGTAATTCTCTGCTCCCAACCCTGCTAGACCTATGACTTACTTCTATCCTCCTATATCAGCATCTTCAATCTTCATATATCAACATAGTTAAAACCATATAACAGGTGGTCCCACCTGCCACATCATCACCTTAATCGCAATCGCAACTTCGGGAGGCCTTCTCATAACATAGTCGATCCCCCTATTGCCGACGGAGCGGATGCAATACGATCTTAAGCAGTTGTTAATAAACCCGTCGAGTCCACAACCTTATCGCAATCGGCGGTTTACCATCGTTACATTTCTTCAAGACTTGCGATATGTGACGGATGCGATATTCCAATAAGCTTCTTTTGATAACTCAATCGGGTCCACAACTTTATCACAAACGACGGTTTTAATATGTCATCCCTTTTGAACTTTGCAATTCAATGGATGCGATATTACATTAAGTTATGTCATAGTGGTGCAATAGGGTCCACCATAATATCACAATCGCAATTTTTACTGTGACATCCATTTATGAATTGTGATATGAAAGTTCTAATACAACAGATGCGATATTACAATAGGGCATGTTATAATGGAGCAATCGGGTCCGTAATAATATCGCAATCGGAGGTTCTAACGTGACAAAGCTTTAAACACTTGAGGTATGGCGGATGCGATATTTCTTTAAGATGTATTATAATGGTGCAGCGGGTCCACAATGTTATCTCAATCGACGGTTTGGGGGACTTCAACTAGCACATGGATTAAAACCCGGCCTTAACCCCCGCAGTTGACCATGATCTAAGGGTTGACTATGAGATCGACGGCTAGGATTAAGTGCGGGACTTTAGCCATGATTATGGAAGTCCGTACTTTCCTACCTCCGCTCTTCCGATATGTTAACTCCTCTGATACTTTGCAATACTCCTCTGATATGTTAACTCCTCTGATATTTCTCGGTATTGCATGTGATATTACTGTTAACTCCTCCGTTAACACTGTTTATGCACCTTCGTCGATGTGTTCCTCTTTGCTTCTTGTGGCTTCCAATGACCTCTTCCGATAGCTCTTCTTTGACAACTCCTGTTCTTGACTTCCAATGGCTTTCAATGTCTTTCCAATGGCTTCCCTGATGGCTTTGCTCCTTGGCTTCTTGCTCCAGTTTCTTCACAGATCTGCTCTGCTTCTCCTTGGCTTCATATCATCATTTAGTATCCTAGAATATTGCCATATTGACATCAATGACAATCTAGATCAACAATATTGTGAATATTTGTAAAATAATTTTAAATCTATGCCTTGTTTTATTTTTGTAGCATTTGGGATTTAGGGTTTCATTTTTATTTTTGTATATATTGGGGTTTTGGGAATTTTTGTCTTCATTTGTACAGGTGATTTTCTCAAGCCATCAAAGGAAATTTGAATTTGATTGAAGAGATTAGCCCTAGGGCTAGGGTTTGAGTGGCTTCTCACCCCCAAGAGGAGTCGTCCAGCCCATTTGTCAAGTTTATTTAGAAAAGAAGGGTTGATCCAAGCCCTAGAGGCTTAGATCTAGCCTCCTAAGGTCGTACAAGCTCAACTTACAACCAAGGAGGAGGGTCACGGGCCCTACAAGGTAGGTTCAGTGGTTTTTTCATGGTAAATATTTTACTTTTCGTAACGGTTTTGTGCTTTTGCAGGGGTTCGAGTTTTGTATGAGGCCTCCAAGGCCTAGCCGAGGGCTCTCCAAGCCTTGGCGGTAGCCTTATACCCCTCATTACCCCTTGCGGTAGCCTTATCTAGCCCTATTCTCATCATCCTTGTGAGTCACAACCTTGTTTAGCCCTTGTTTCAGTGTGGTCACAAGCCCTAGAGGGTTTATCTCCCTTGTGACAGCCTCTAAGAGGCCTCTCTCTACCTTGCCGTGGGCCTACAAGGCCTCTAACCCTCATTGTTTCCCTTTCCTTCGCCTTCTAGCCCTCCTACCCTCATCACTAGCCCTCATTTTGTCATCACTTGGTTTGGCATTGGTTTTTGGCACCAACATTTTGTTTTTGGGTGTTCTAAGAGGTTTCGGAACTAACATTTGTGGTTGCAGGTTGATAGACTCATTGGAAGACTTCTAGCAGCCAAACTAGTCACCAAGAAAGGCCATAAGACCTAGTGGTTTGCCTCCTTAACCCTCTTTTATCATCACTATTTTCAATTGCAGCCTTAAGATACTCATAACAGTGGCATAAGAAATAATTGAACGTCATATTATCTCATTGGAAAGTCATCAGTATTGTTGGGCGTTCACTCTTAGCATTCCTTGCATTTTTGGTAGTGGTATTGTAGTTGGCAAAGTAGTTTTCTTGCTGCTGTGATCATTGGCCCCTTGCATCCATCTATTGCACTCTTGAGTGGTTCACTGTTAGCAATCTCATCTATGTCACAAAATATATGTGTGCTTATTAAGTCAATGCTCTCAATAAGAAAATAAATTCTCTTTGTTATACTTGGACTGATTTGGCATTTTTACATAAGATAGGTTTGCTGGTCTCATAAAGTTGTTCTTGCTCCTTTAATGTCAAAAGCATCTAGTGAAGAATAATATCATTGGGCATTTCATCATTTTCTAAAGTTGCCAAGTGGTTCTAATTGCAAGCATTCTTACATAGCACTGGTTGACAAGTTAGTGAATGTTATGCTCTCTTCCTTTTCATGTCATTGGTTATCATTAACACATTGTGCCGTCTAAAGGATTGCTAGCATTTTTTGTGACATTGGTTTCAAAGGAATACTAACAATTGTGCTTGTCATTGCTATCATTGCCTAAATAAATTGGCTATTGGATAAGTGGTTACATCACTATTGTCATAATTAGCATTTCTTGCATGTTTACATTCTTGAAAATAAGTGCACTAACATATTATTTTGCAAGTAAGCTTCACATCTAGAAATCATAATCTTGCAATATTGTAACTCACTCTTAAAGCACTTGACTGATCTTTATATTGTGATAAGAATAATCTTGAAGTCATCTAAGTAATCTCGAGGATCTCTAACTTCATTGATATCCAGATTGGCATTGTCTAATTGGCACATTAACATTGTCAAGAGAAATATTGGACTTGTGCATTTATTGTTATTTGATCAAGTAATTGTCCATTGTGAGACTTCTAATATTGAATTTCTTTACACTCTCTACTTGTCACTTAATAATCTATTTCAAAGAGTTCATTAAGCATTGCTTTTGGTGAAGATTCCCTTTGCAATTGTTAAACACTTTTCTTTATTGCTCTAGACCGAATGTTATTTGTCTCAAAGTGCTTAAATCGTTTAACGACCTCACCTAAAGCTAATCACTCATTTTGCATTTAAGGAATAGTAGTGCATTACTTAATTTACCTCCAAGCAAAAGGTTGGTTGAAAGACGATATGACCACATTTCTCACCCAACTTGCAAAGTTAGACCCTCACTTTTGGTTAACACAGTGACCTTGCAATCGTCAAAGCCACAGTCTTTGCAGCATTAGAAGCATTCGGGTGGTTAGAACTATAGGGGAGGTATCGTTAATATATCATTTCCTATCTTTCCCTAGATTTCTCTCCACAACCTACACTTGAGACTAACTTCAAAATAGTTCAGAGAAAGGACTCACTTGGATAGGCATCTAATATAAAACCAAGAGTTTGCATTCCACTTAGTTTTAGGTGTTGCATTTCATATAGGATAGTGTGCATCCTAAGCAACAACTGTTCATCCGATAACTTGGTGATTAATTTATATTGTGCAAGTGATTTGACTCCATAAGGCATTGTCTCCCAATAATCTAACTAAATTGTGCTCATAATTATACTTGCTAATCATCATTAACCAAGTTGCTAGGCCATTCAGTTGTGTCTCCCAAGCTTGTCGGTTCCCAGTAAAACTTTCATCTTCGCATTTCATAGGGACTACCCCCCATAGCCTGCTGAAGAGAGACAGCTAGAACAAAGAGGGAGGGGATCAAAATGATAGCCCTTGCCCTGAGTCGTCGCCGCATTTACTTGTACAATTTGGGTGACAACAGTCCTCTTAATTAAATGCTAGTTCCATACCCTCATACAACACAAACGCTAATGGAAATGTCGATTGGATTTTTGAATGGGATCTAAAATTTTACTTTCTCCATATGAAATCCAATGAGGTAGAAACCACTCTCAAACATCCCGAGTCAATTAATAGTAATGTTAAAAAAATAACCAAAATGATGAAAATGAAAGATAAAAGAGAAATTTACCATTAATTGCATAACATTAGTAAGGCATTTTGTCGCCCAGATTGTACAGGCACCGCGACAACGCTCAGGATGAGATTTGTCACTCTGATCCCAGCTCACTCCATTCTAGCTATTTCCCAATAGCAAGCTATGGAGGGTAGTCCCTATGGAATGAGGTGAAAGAAAGTAAGTTGAGAAATCAAGTTACTTGAGAGACACGGATGAGTGGCCTAGCCACTTGGTTGAATTTAAGCAAGATTATGATTAAATTAGATTTTCTATTATGAGACCAGTCCATTAATGGAGTCACAAATTCTCGCTTCTTATGAATTGAAACCAAATGACTGGATCGACACCCACTATTGAATGATTGACTAACCTATATGATGTGCAAATCCTAGAACCTATGTGAGATGTAGTTATCTTGGTAAATTTTAGCTAAACGCCTAGTCTAAGTATAACCTTCCTTTAATTATTTTGAAGTTGGGCTCCAAGGTAGGTTGTGGGAAGGAGGCTAACAAAAAGCAGGCTAGAGCATGATTAACGATACCTTTTGTTAGGCTTCTATCACCCGATGCATCCAGCACTGCAGAGACTGTGGCTCTGACGACTGCAAAGTCACCGTGTTAACCACCAAAGAGTTGTCAAGGCCCCTCAAGCTAGATAAGAATGGTTGACATATATCTCTATCAACCTAGCTTATGCTAGGAGGTGAATTATTAATGCAAGTCTAAACCTAGGATGCTTATGCAAGGGATTATGAGTGAGATTTATTTTGAGTTAAGATTGTCTTAAGTTTGTTTAAGTACTTTGATTAGAGACTTTTTAATGGTACTTAGCAATATTGAAATGAAAATCTTAAACAAAATAAATTGCTTATGGATACAAGTACAAATTTTACAAGATATCAAATAACCCAAGATGCCAAATGCTAACAAGATGTCGATCACAGATTTATGACATTTTATATTATCAATTCTACTTCAGAAAATTCAGACTTACCAATGTATAACACTAGTGCATAAATCACTCCCAATAATGAAAATTATTCAACACATTGAAGCAAAAAAATTCCAATTCAACTAGCTATGTAAATTAGCTTCCTTAGCACACCTTACGATGGAGTATTCAGCAATATTTCAAATCTGATTTTAAGATTACAGCAGTACGTAAAGGTAGATCAGCAAGATAAAAATTGTCCAAACAAGATATCCAATATGCCTAAAAATAGAAAAATGCATCAGAACTTGAGAATTTCAAATTTAGGGCTCTAAGTGAGTTTGCCTTAGCAATTTTCATATCTAATATGATTATTGCAGTAGTGAATTAACCATGGATCAGCTAATTAACCCAGCCAATAATAGTTGTCCAATACTTCTAAAAATAGAAAATTTTAAACAAAATTTAAAAAAAATTAAGTTTTAGAGAATATGATTCAAAAAGTTCAGAACTGATAAACTAATTACAGTAGCAAGTTAGTTACAAATCAACAAGCTAAAAACGCTGAATATGTTGCCCCAGATGGCTAAAAATAGTAATTTTTTTGCCAAGGAACTAAAAATTCAAAATTTTAGTCATAATTAAATATATGCTTTAGAAATATTTCAGACATGAATTTCACAGTTATGCAGTAAATTCCAGCAAGCTAAAATGTTAGATCTAAGTCAAAATAGAGATGCCCAAGTGGCCAAAACTTGTGAAAACTTAGATTTTGCACTTTTAATCGATTTTGACCATGAGAATATGATTTTAGGGTCTAGAAACTTCTGATTTAACTGTTGTAATGAAACTGAAGCAAAATGAGGGCTTGGAGATCAAACCCTAGGCCCAAGGCCTTAAAGATCCCACTGTTGAAAATCGTTGAGACTTTGGGATTACCTTGTTGCTTGCTAGATGTTAGCGCTTGAAATTTCACCTCAAGCTGAAAAAGGCAAACCTCAAGGCAACATCAAACCATTTAGCCTCATAGCTACCCCTACGGGGCAGGAGAAGGCTCTCTCCGGTCAATCTCAGTAAAATCTTCAATGGATGATGACCAATCGGGTAACACTAATTTTAGGTTAGTAAACTGATCAAAAGGGTTGATTTGGGGTTTTTAGGGTTTTTGGTGGCAAATTGAGGGGATGGCAATTTTGGGTGCGGGGATTGGACACAGTTTCTGCAAGGGGTTCTTTGGGGCGAGGTAGGAGACAGTATTGATGCCTTTGATTGAGGTGGATGATTAGGAATGAGAGGTGAGGAGTTAAGGAGAGCAAACAATAACTTTGAATTCTCCTTAAACAGTAGAAAACATTGAAATTAAACAAACTTAAAAGCAGAGCATGACAGTCATGATTTCTTACTTTAACACTTCGTTTGCTTAATGTGCAGAAGGAAAAGAAAGGAAATGATTCACATAACACACTTACAGGTACATAGAGAAACACACCATCAATACATGTAACCACAAGAATCCCAAAAAGGACTGCAAAACCCTGGTCTTCCTTAGCCAAAAATTGCAGAGATACAGTGAAATAATACAATGATAGCTTCTCCCTCAAGAGTCCAACCATGAAAATGAGTATGAAAGTACATAATATAGATGATCTAACCTCTTTTCCCACCTCTAGGAGTCGAGCTCACTATCCTAGGGGCAGTTTGAACAAATTCTAAACTAAGCACTACAAAATAGGCAGTCAAAACAACTTGCCTCTATAAACTTGGAAATCAGTTCATGCATTTAATTTTTACCCTTTTACATGAATGAATCTTCTAGAAGTGTTACACAAGAGTAAAAGTGTCTTAGATTTGCCATAATTACATCAAAGATAATCATTTTTTACCCCAAAAAATCAAACTGAAACCAAACTGCGTTTTTTGGGCTGAACTGGTCAAATCTGGCAAAATTTCCTCAAAAGGTCGCACACCTTTTCTCAAAGGGTCTCACACTTTTGCAGTTCTTTTTGGAGGCCTTCCCGTTATCAGAATTGGGTGCAAGATAGCTCGTTGGAAAGCTCTATGAGTCTAATTTCCAACCCAACTAGAATTTTTGAATTTGGAGGTCATTTGCCCTGTCAAAACTTAATTCTCCCAAAACTGGTTTCTGCAACTCAAAAAAGGGGCAGAAAGTCAAATTTTG